>PVKM010022413.1:0-21861 GCA_004027735.1 Carollia perspicillata
TATGCTTGCACGATTTCCATAACTATTAAGATTTTGATGATCAGGGTATCACCTAAACCCTCTCACTTCCACTAGAGGTGTGGGGGCACCATCCTCTAGGAATCAAGGGTCCAGGCCAGCCCCCTCTTAGAACACATGAACAGACTGAAGCCCAAAGAGGGTCAGGAATTAGTCCAACATGCCACCCCATGTGTGACAGGATGCACACTGGACCCAAACCTCGTGACCCCAGTCTTTTGCAGTTTGAGGGACAAGGGGAAGGCAGGGCTGGATGATGCAGCCTCTCCTGTGGCACAGGCTTCTCCTGCTGGAGGAGAGCCAGACAGGCCTGGTAATCGGTACATGGCACGGGGGGCGTGGCAGGGTCAGCAGTCCCTGGCACACACAGGGCCTCGGTGCCCTTCTGGCTGCACCGAGTGTACCCAGTGATGGCAGCCAACCTTGGCGGTACCTTCCCTCCCAGGAGTCTTGGACCTGGGCACTCACATCTAGCAAGAGGGCAGACCTGGGATTCCAACCCTGGTCTCTCAAGCCAGTACAGCACACTGGCTAGACACTGATGCTGGGGTCCCCTTGCAGAGAACACTCTGGGGGATGAGGGAGTGAGGGTGAAGGTAGTTGGGAGGTAGTAAGAGGGAAGTGCCAGTTGGGGCTGAGCCAGAGAGAGACCAGCCCCAGAGAGGGCTGCAGAAGGGCGGGCGGCAGACAGAGCCCTGGCCTGGTAGACTTACACGGAGGCTTGCTTGTGCAAACGGCCAAGTCAAGGCCCCCTCAGCTGCATAGTGCTGTATACTAGAGAAGTCGTTTCTGCGTCTCATTGGCTCAGCAGCAGCTCTGCTAGGCAGATACCATCTTGTTTTACTGACGAGGAAGTTGGGATTCGGAGAGGAGTGATTTACTAAAGGCTGCACAGGATGCCTTGGGAACAGGCCTCACCCCTGGCTGGACTTGGTGAAGGAGGGCTGGCCGGCTGGGAGGTGGGAAGGCAGGCGGCTGAATGAAGGTGGAAGTGAGAAGCAGGAGCAAAGCCCGCAAACAGCTCGAGGTTGAGATAACTTCAGTGGCTCACAAAACCTTGCTAAGCCCCAGTTCCCTCATCTGTATGATGGGCATAACAGTGGTCTCAGGTCACAGATTGCAAAATAAAACAAAACAGCATAATAAAATAATGATAATACTGAAACCAAATGCCGGGAACCTAAGAAGCAACCTGAGTAATAAAAGGGAAGTGCACCTGGCCTCTGACAAGTTTGCCTACCAAGGCCACCTGTTCCCAGGCCTTCTCTGGCAGATGCCCGGGAGCCTGAGGCCCCAGAAAGTGAGCACCCTCCTGAATGAGCTGGGAGGGGCGTTGGGGGCGGGGCTGTGTGTCCCGGAGCCCCCGTGAGACCCTCCCCGCGCAGCAGCAGGGTACAGCCTCAGCCTGGACCGGCTCCCTCCTGGGCTGTCTGTCGGCGCCCCCGCTGCGCGCTCTGACTCCAGCGTGCCTGGGACGTCATTACCATTCCTCCTGCGTTTTTTCCCCCGGTTATTTATTTTTCTGTGCGGAAGGAATGTGGGGAATTTACCACAGGGCGCTGGCCTTCGCTTTTGGCTGCTGGGCGGCTCTTCTATAAGAGGGAAGCAGTCGAGACAGATGGCTAAGGCCGCGGAGGCGGAGGTGGAGGCGGCGGAGGGTCCCTGCTGAATCAGTGGCCCCGGGAGTGGGGCGGTTATGTAACCGGCCTGGAGGCTCAAGGCAGACAGCTCAGTGCTCCCGGCCTCTGGGCGTGAGCCTGGAGATGTCAGAGCCCCATTGGAACTCCACGTGGACCAGCCCATACACCCTCGGCCTCTGGGAAAGCCCAACGGGTGTGTTCCTCTGATGGGTGCCTTTCTGTCCACCTGGTCTTGACCTGGGGTATGGTGGGCGTGGGCAGGGGAGTAGAGCAGGGCAGGGGATTGCCTCCAGCCTCTGCTAGGCTGTCTCTTACTTAGAACACCTTCACATCTCTCTCTCTTTCTTTTTTTCTCCTTTTCCCCTTTTTCTCTCTCTAATAGTTTGTTTTTTATTGTGTTTTTTCCATTACCGATTCTCCCCCTTATACACTCCTCCACCTCCACACCGCCCACTTCCGCAGTCCCCGCGCTGCCGTCGGTGCCCCTGAGTTCTTTTCCTTTTTGGCTCCCTCCCTCCACCCATCGGCATCCCCACCCTGGAGCTTTCCGCCTGCTCTCTATCTATGAATCTGTCTCTGTTCGGTGGTTAGTTCCGTTTGTTCATTAGTTTCCACATATGAGTGATCATACGGGATCTGTCTCTCTCTGCCTGGCTTGTTTCATTTAGCGCAACGCTCTCCATATCCATCAGTGTGTCCCAAAGGGTAAAATTTTCTTTTTTATCACTGAGTAATAGTTCATTCTGTTAATGTACCACAGTTGTTTTATCCATTCATCTATGGATGGACCCTTGGGCTGCTTCTGAATCTTGGCGATTGTAAATAATGCCGCAGTGAACATAGGGGCACGTACATTTTTTGGCTCAGTGTTTCAGGTTTCTTCCACGTCTCCGTCCTTCCAGACCTAGGGCATGTGCCACTCCCTCCGGGAATACTTCCCAGATTGCCTCATCCCAATTCATCTTGCCCTTAGGCTCTGCATTCTCCCAGCAGTTAACGGAATAGTCTGCCTCTTAGGTCATCTCTCTCTTCACCCACAGACTTGTTGGGTCCCCTCACCCTCGGTCCCCACAAACCACCTGCTAGATCCCTGCTGTGGAATCTAGACAGACCTGAGATCCAGACGAATCTAGAATGCACCTCCCTGGATGCAGGTGGATTGGGACTGTGGGGGCGCTCATACTACAGCCATGTATCTAGTCCACACCTATGAACTCCCTGCTGGGTGCTGGCCTCAGCTGAGGACGGAGACCGGGTGCCGTCCCAGGCCGCCAGAGCGCCGAGGGGAGGACTGACATCTTTGGAGAGGGCCCAGAGTGTGTCAGGCCCGGGCTGGGGCAGGGGCCGGGCACCCGGAAATGGCCTACGCCCAGCCCTGCACCTGGCAGAGGCACAGTTTAGGGGACCATCACTACCCCGCCCTGGTTTGCCACCTTTTTTGTCACCTGGGATAAGGGTTTCCTCTGGACGGGAGGGTGTGGCGGTAGTTCTGTGTTCCCAAGGCTCCCAGGGCTGGGACCGAGGCAGCCGAGGCAGCCAAGGCAGCCAGGGAGGGCTTAGCGGGGGCAGCCTGAGCAGGGCTGGACTGGGAGGTGGGACACTAGGTCTGAAGTTGGCTCTCGGTGAACCAGCCTTTTCCAGTTTGCTGTGCACCCGGGGCTGAGCCTGCCTCTCTCTCTGCATCACCATTTCCAAGTCCCTGAAAATCTAGTTGTAGATTAATGTTTAGGCCAGCAGTGAGCAGTGCTTGCGGCCTATAGGGATGGCTGCCAGCCGAGGCCACAGCCAAGTTGGGAGCCCTTGTCTTAGGTTCCCCCCAGCCCACCCATCCTGCTCTGCCTAATCTCAATCCATGGCCAGCAGGGAGATACCAGGAGTTGGGCCAGGCCTGGCTTCCTTCCCCTCCAGCTTTGGTTTCTGAGCTTTCCCAACCTATTGTCTCTGCCATCCAGTCTTCCTGCTGAGGCCCCTGGGCCAGGTTGAGCAGGGGAGGAGCCCTGATCTAGAAGTCTGAATGGATTGATAAGGGCTTCCTGGAGGAAGTGGCAGTGGAGCTGGGCTTTGGAACAGTGGGTGGGGAGAGGAGTGTGCTTTGTGGGCAGAGCTCTCGAGGAGGAGGTGCCCAGGCTGGGGATCAGTCAGCTCCACTCTGCCTGCCCCGTGCTGGCTGTAGGACCTGGGGTGAGTTCGCTAACTCTCCGGACCTCGTTTTCCTCACCTGCCAAACGGAGGTAAGGGAGCCTCCCTTATGAGCTGGTGCGAGGAATCGATGAGAAAATACGTGCTGACCCTTGAGCTTGGCAGCGTCTGGTGCTCCTTACATGTTGGCTCTCATCACCCTCATCAGCTTCATTCTTATTCTATGAGCACCACCGAAGGTGTGGGGAGCCCTGCCCCCGAGCTTCGTGGGGTAAGCAGATTCAGTCCCAGATTGCTGCAGAGCAACCTGGCTCACAGGATAGGCACCGGACTTGCCCCTGGGCCACCACGGGTTTGAATCCCAGCTGCGCCTCTGACCGGCTGTGCCCCCTTGGGCAGGTCACTTCGCCCCTCTGAGCCGCTTCCTCTCTAGCACAGAGGTGAGGGGTGCTGACTTGGTGGACTGCTGTGACTGGAACCAGGGCCTGGCCTGCCATGAGCACAGCCTGAAGGGTGACTCTCAGTAAAACGAACAATGTGCAAAGTGGTGAGGTAATTGAATGCCGCAGATTCACTGGTGCCGGGCAGGCTTTTGGAGGGTTGGTGGCTTTTGAGTTGGGTGGGAAGGCTGGGGCCTGCAGAAACGATGCAGACAGAGAAGGGTTCCAGGGGAGGTGTCTGTGCCAACCCCACAGCAGAGGTAGGAGCTCGCAGCACAGGTGTGGGAGCCACAAGCCATTGGACTCCCTCTGGCCACTGCCGCGTGCGCGAGGAGCAGGGCGGCCAGCAAGCTCTCGGCAACCCTGACGTCAGGGGCTCTGAATGCCACCCTGAGGGCTTGCTGCTTGGTTCTCCACGTCCTAGGGAGGCAGGAGAAAGGCACGAGGATGAATCTGGCCGAATGGGGCGGGTAGATTGGCGGGGGAAGAGGCTGGGGGCGGAGAGGCCATTTAAAAGACTGTTGCAAAATCAGTTTTCCTGATAAAGAGCTAGGCTGAGTCATCCGTGGAGGAGAGAAGTCACATCCAGCTCCTCCGCGTTGCTGTCGATGTGGGATTTTCCTCTCTGTCAGTGAGGTGATTGGCTGCCTCTCCCAGAGGCTTGGAGAACCAAGGCCGGTTCAGCACCCAAGGGGAAACTGGGCTGCAAGGGAAGACCCAGCCAGAGTGAGTAAGATGAGCACTCAGGGGTGCCTTTGTGATTTGGGGGGTGTGGCTTAGGGCCTATAGCATCCCTCTCTGGTCTCAGTTCCCCTCTGGGCATCCAGGGAGAGGCCTGTGGTGGCTTCTGCTGGCCTTGTTGGTGGCAAGGCTGGAGCTAGGTCTGGAGCTCCCCACTCTTGTTCCTATGCATCTCTTATGTCCTGGCAGTCCTTCCCACCTTAGTCTGAATTATTCTCCTCCAGAAAGGAGCTCTGGCAGTCTGCCGGGACTCAGTCAGGTTGCACTCACCAGGACTTTGGCATGGATGGAGAACTCTCCAGAGAACGGAGGCTGTGTCATTTCCTCCTTTCAGCAGGGAGGATATAGGGCAGGGGCTGGCAAGGTAGCCAGACCATTACTCAGGCCAAGTTCATCTTCCTGCCCCCAGCTGAGCCAGAGGTTGTGCGGCGGCCAGCCACTGGGTTCTTCCTGACCCCACTAGGGGGGCAGTTTACCCAGCCTGTTTACCTGTCCCACTGCCAAGACTCCCAAGCGGCCAGAGTGGGCTGCTTCCAGCCAGTCTCTATTCCTACCTCTGGCTCCCTGTCCTGCTCCACCCTTCCCGGGCCTGGATACTCCCATTGACGGCACCCATGTGAAGGAACATTTCCTTGAATTCTCTCCCCGTCCTGACCTTCTGCCCTGGCCTCCCTTCCCCTGCCTGCCCCACCTCCTCCTTCGGATCCTTCGTCCACACAGGCCTGATGGTGGGCAGAACAGGCAGCTGCCTGCTGAGCCGATGGGGTGGGAGGAAGGGCGTGTCCCTACCTGAACACAGCTCGAACTCAGGTCTTCCGACTCCCAGCACACATTCTTTCCACTCCACTAGGCTTTCATGTCCTAGCAGTCATTTCGGCCTTAGCGTTTGTCAGCCTGGAGCAGCATGAGTTGTTCCAGGCAGCTGAATGTGCAGGAGAGGGGGCGCTGCTGGCCCTGATCACTAGGCGAGGAAACCCATCGTCCAGGAGCACCTGTCGGCGCCCCTCCGTCCAGAGTCAGGGTCTAGAAGACAGAGTGGTTGAGAAATGTGACTCAGCAGCCAGACTCTGAGTTTGGAATCCCCGCTGTGCCACTTGCAAGTCGCATGATCCTGGGCAGGTCTCTCTGAGCACCAATTTCTGAGAGGAATGACAGTATTGTCTCTGATGATGGTTGGGAGGATTGAAAAAGATGATGAGTATCAGGTGCGTCGCATAGCACCTGGGCTGTAGGGAGGGCTCAGTAATGACTGCAGCCATTGGGACCTCGTTCTAAGTCAGTATTCAGGGCTTCCTGCCCCTGCCCCGACTTGGGGATCGAACCCTGGTGGACCCTGGTCTCCCCAGCTCTCTCCCCCCCTCAGGCAGCTCTTCCTCGCACCTGCCCTCACCCCTTCCTCTCCTCAAGGCCTGTCTTCAGAGCTCCTGATCCATCGTCCAGGCTGGAGCTTTCCAGGGCCAGCACCCTAGCCTGCCCCTGCAGAGGCTCAGAGAAGAGAGGGTGCTGTGACTTGCACAGGTGCAGGCTGTAACCAGGCAGGTTGAGGGCTCAGTGAGGTGCCTGTCCCCTGCAGCCCTTGGCCACCTCCTGCCTTTTTGACACCAGAGCGCATGATCTTGGACCCACTGGTTGGGGTACTGCCAGGGGTGGCAGTTCCCCGGTCTGAGGAGTTTTGGGTGCAACTGTCTTCCCTGGTGCCCTGCAGTGAGGGACTCTGGGGTGCCCATGGTCGGCCCAGCCCTGTCCCCTCAGCTTTGTTCATGCAGGATGGCAGAAATCATCGAGATGGCTGGCTGCTTCAAACCTCCTGCTGAATTCCTTTTCCATGGAGTCACCGTGGGCCGGGGCAGAGGGCACGGGAGCTTCCTCAGAGGCAGGCGCTCTCACCTCCTGGCCTCTTGGGCCATGCTCTTGTTGTCTCAGAACAGTGGCGTGGGGGAGGCTCCACGTCTAGCTGGGGATCAGCAACCCAGGTCGTGGACCCACTGCCCTCTCTGCAACCGTTTCCCTCTCTGAGCCACCCAGGCCAGCTTACCCCTGAGGGCCTGCACACTCTGCCATTTGAGAGTTTTCTAAACCCATGGCCTTCAGAACCAGTGTGGGGACGGGACTGAAGCAGAGAAGGGCAGGGAGGATTTGTAAAAGTTCAGGCATTCAGAGTTCTGGATTATGAGTCTTGCAGTGTGGGAACCTGCTAGCCAGAAAGTTTGGGGCTCTCTGGAGTCAGGGGTGAGCCAGTTGCACTACTTTCTGGCTCTGTGACCTTGGGCAGCTGACTTCACCTCGCTGAGCCTTGGTTTTCTCATCACTGAAAAGCAGATAATAATAGTTCGTGCTTCACAGGGGTGTCGTGGGGATCAAACAGGACGGCACCTGGGCAGTGCATGGCTGGGGGCACAGTGCGAGCCCAGTGAGTGTCGGTGGCGATCGCTGCGCTTGCTGCGCGTGTGTCCCGAGGCCATCGATGGGGCTGGGGTGTGGACCCTGGCCATGCCACGTGGGGGTGTGCTTTGTGTCTGGGAATCTGTGCGGGGCTGTCAGGTCGGAAAAAGGAAGCTTTTTCTCTGGGTGGCATTCAGGGGCAGAAGGTAGTGTAAGGAACAACTTTATAGCAGAGGACTCTTCACAAGTAGAAGGCCCCTCTCAGGGTAGTGACCTCCCTGTCCACTGAGCGTGTAAACAGAGGCTTGCGCCCTCTGAGGCACAGTTTTAGAGACGCAGGAATTGGACCTGGTGACAGCCATTTCTGAGTTGCTGAGGTTCAATAGTTTGGGGCAATAATGCCTCCCCCCCACTCAGGACCCTGGCCTGTGCAGGGCTTCTCCTTTGCTAGAAGCACATCTGAGCCCTTCCAGGGAGAAGAGTGGGGTCACCAGTCCCACCTCATGCCTGGGCACCATGAGCCGTCTGCCTGTGAACCTGGGCTTGAGGACACTGGGCCTCCCGGCAGCCGTGACCTCACTGCAGCCTCCCAGTGCTTTGTCACCTGCTCAGTTAAGGAAACTGGCTCCGAGAGGTGTGGTGACTTGCCCAGGTCACCCAGCTAGCAAGTGGCAGAGCCCAGATCTGGACCACGAGGCCCGGTTTCTGCTCAGAGCAGAGGAGATGGACACCGTGTGAGCTGAACAACCTCTCGGGGCCCTTCTGACCTCCCCTTGAGGAGCAGCCTGGCCAAGCCCCTAACTGGTCACCTTGCATCGGTGGGGTGATCCAGGCAGGAGAGGAGCCTACCAGGAGGGAGCGGGTATCGGGGGCACATGGCATAGGCTGTGTGCCCTCACTGTTCTGGACAGGCGGGCGCAGGTCCTGATGGGAGGGGGAGAGAATGGGGCTGTGGCCGGACAGCCTGTGGCCGCTGGGCCTGGTCCCAGTGAAACCGCTGCCGCGGCCTTTCTGCTCTGCGTGGCCTCCCTGCTGACCCTAGCGGGAGCCCTGCCCACCACCAGGCTCTGGAGCTCAGTTTCCTCATCTATAAAATGGGGGTGGTAGTGACACTGCACCTCTGTAAGGGCCCTTCCAGCTCTGAGTCTGTGAATTCTGAGCCTCGCTGGCAGGATGCCTAGAAACCCGTCCCTGGACGCTCACTCAGCATGTCACGGCCAGTGCTAATGAGGGGAAGGGAGGAGGAAGGGCAAGGTCAGATTCCTCCAGAACTAATTAGCTTCCCTCAGTGAGAGCAGGGGCTGGGGAGGAATTTCCTCAGCCACCGAGTGCGCTGCTAACTCCGGCCACAGCCCGTCCCAACCACCTGTCCGCCGGCCTGTTTGCGCGGACGTCCATTTGTTGAGTCGCTGCGCGACAGCGTAAGCTCCGCACCGACTGTGTGCCAGCATCGAACTTACGGAAGGATAGGGGTCTGACCCCAGCCTCCAGCCACAGACTGAACCCCAGCCCTACTGACTGTGTTCCCCGGGTGTCCCGAATGGACCTTTAGAAACAAGTGTGGGCTGTGGACCCAGAGAGGATGGGGTCTGACCCCAGCTTTGCCGCCCTCCGCTGTGTGACTTTGGTCGAGTCGTGCACACGTCTCTGGGCCTCACTCCCATCTCTGTAAAACAGGGGCGAGTAGTGCTCGTCTCCTGGGGTTCTTGTGAGGATAAAACGAAATGATGCAATGTTCTAGTATAGTTGCTACTGAAATCAGCCCCAGTTATTGCTTTGATAACATTAAAATATGAGCATTTTAAAATGAGCATTTAAATAAAAGTGGAAGAAAGTCTGCAAGGACGTAGAAGAAGCTGATGGCAGCTGTGACCTGATTCGTGGTGTGGGGCGCTCAGCGGGGAGGGACATTTTTCACTGTATACTTTTTTTTGTTTTTGAACACTATACTTTTTCATGTTTTTAACTCTTTTTAGGTCATGTGACTGTTTGCCTATTCTTAAATGAGGAGTGTTCCTGTTTGTGTTCGTGCTCATGTTATCAAATGACTGTTCTCTGAGTTCGAAGGTGTCCAGTGTCCTAAGAAAGGCACCTAGAAAATGTCCTGGGGGGGGTGTCATTCGTGCATTCAGTCATGTTCACCGATGCCAGGCTCTCTCCCAGGGGCCAGGGTGAGAGTGCCGAACAGGTCACGCAAGGTCATTGCCCCCTTATAGCGCTCAGGTCCTGGGTGGGGGGACAGATAGTAAAGAAGGAAGCAGGTGAGGAAGATCACTCTGAATGGCGTTGAGTGTTATGAGGAAATAAAACACAGGCATGGGCTAGGAGAGGGGAGGGCTGATTACAGAGGAAGGCCCCTCCAGGAAGGCGACATTCAAGCAAGTCCTGAATAGCAAGAAGGAAGCAACCTGGAATTCCACCTGGGAAAGATCATTCTAAACAGAGGAAAAAGCATGTGCAAAGGCCCTGGGGCAAGAACAAACTTGGCCTTTTCAAGAGACAAAAAGAGAGGCCGCAGGGCAGAGCCTGGTGAGAGAGGAGAAGGCAGATGAGTGGGGGTGGAATGGGGCTGGACTCCTGGGGTGAGGCAAAGTGCTACAGCAGTAGCCCGCAGGGCCAGCTACCCCTGAAACGGCAGCAAATCGGGGAAGGTCTTACCCAGGTGGTGGCTGGGTCAGGGATCTTTATGAAGAGAGGGGACCCGAGGAAACAGTTAAGTAAAGATCAAATGCCGGAGGAAAAGATCATCTATGGGAGGGTCACGGGTGCCTGTCTGTCTGTCTGCCTGTCTGTCTGGGTACCCTTGTGACTTGGCGTTCCCGCTGGCTAACCGGGTCTCTGTCCCTCCCTGCAGCACTGGGCCGGAGCACCAGCGTCACTGAGAAGGACCTGAAAGAGGCCAAGGCGCGGAGCCAGCAGATCGCAGCCCAGCTGACCACGCCTCCCAGCTCCAACTCCCGAGGCGTCCAGCTCTTCAACAGGCGCCGGCAGAGAGTGAACGAGTTCACCTTGGAGAGCCACGGCCAGAGGGGACAGAAGCCCAGCCAGGAGTCCCTCAGAGTGCCCCCTGCCAGCCCCACAGGCCATGCCCCAGAGCTCCGCCTGAATCCCACCTCACTCCCCAAGCCCGGCCCTCCAAGGAGCCCCGACGGCCAGAGCCTTGACATAGGGGTCCCCGGTCACAGCATGGAGGGGTGCTCAGAGGAAGCCAGCTTGCTGCGGCACCTGGAGAAGGTGGCCAGTGAGGAGGAAGAGGTGCCCCTGGTGGTGTACTTAAAGGAAAACGCGGCCCTGCTGACGGCCAATGGGCTCCACCTGTCCCAGAACCGAGAAACCCAGAAGAGTCCACCAACCCCGCCTCCCACTGAGGCCCACAGCCCGGCCACCGATGTCAACCAGAACCTTGCCTCACCCAGCGCCACACTCGTCACACCCGTGTCTACCAGCAACCACAACCTGCCAGCCACCGATGTCAATCAGAACCCGCCGGCCACTGTCACCCCCCAGAGCCTGCCGCTTTCCAGCATCCAACAGAATTCTTCAGAGGCACAACTCCCACCAAATGGCACCGTACCAGAGTCCAAACCCAGCACCCTGTGCGCTGGTGGGCAACCCCAGGAGTTGGCCGCGGAGGTGAGGTCCAGTACTCTCCTGATTGATAAGGTATCAGCTCCATCTACCACCACCAGCGCCTTCCCCAGGGAAGCTGCTCCCGTCTCCAGCTCCGGGCCCCCAGCCCTGGATTTCGTATCTAGCTCCCTGCTCGTCGACATCCAGCCCAGTGCCGCAGCGGTGTCAGCGGAACAAGAGATGCCTGGGCGGGCAGCTGCCACCACACCTACCAAGTTGTACAGCGAGGTCCACCTCACGCTGGCCAAGCCCCCCTCCGTGGTCAACAGGACGGCCAGGCCCTTTGGGATCCAGGCACCAGGGAGCACTGGCCAGATGGAGAAGAGCCCCATGGTGGAGAGACGACACGTTGGGGGGAAGGCCCCAGCTCCCCAGTTCTCCAGCATGGCTGACAGGAGCCCTCGGCCACAGAGGCACGTCATGTCTCACAGTCCCATGGTGGAGAGGAGGCCCATGGCACAGCGAAGCCCAGCCTTGGAGAGACGCCCCTTTGGGAACTTCACCCCACCCCCCACTTATGCTGAGACCTTGTCCACAGCTCCCCTGGCTTCCCGGGTTAGGTCTCCCCCCTCTTACTCTGCCCTGTACCCCACCTCCGACCCCAAGCCTTCCCATCTGAAGGGCCAGGGGACTCCCACCAGCAAGACAGGGATTTTGGAGGAGTCTCTGGCCCGGAGGGGCAGCCGGAAATCCATGTTCACCTTCGTGGAGAAGCCCAAGGTGACTCCGAATCCAGACCTGCTGGACCTGGTGCAGACGGCTGATGAGAAGCGGAGGCAGAGGGACCAGGGGGAGGCTGGCGCGGAGGAGGAGCCCTTTGCACTGGGGGCTGAGGCTTCCAACTTCCAGCAGGAGCCAGCACCCAGGGACAGCCCCACCGGGGCCGAGAATGTCCTCCCCGAGTGGGCCTCATGCCTCAAGTCCCCGCGCATTCAGGCCAAGCCGAAGCCCAAACCCAACCAGAACCTGTCCGAGGCCTCCGGGAAAGGGGCTGAGCTGTACGCCCGCCGCCAGTCCCGCATGGAGAAGTACGTCATCGAGTCTTCGGGCCCCACCGAGCTGGCCCGCTGCCCTTCCCCCACCATGTCCCTGCCTTCGTCCTGGAAGTACTCCTCCGGCAGTCTCCGGGTGGCGTCCCGAAGCCCAGCGCGGACCCCACCTGCCTCCCTCTACCACGGCTACCTGCCTGAGAACGGGGTCCTGCGCCCGGAACCCACCAAGCAGCCGCAGCCGCCATACCAGCTGAGGCCCTCCCTCTTTGTCCTCTCTCCCGTCAAGGAGCCTGCCAAGGCCTCGCCAAGAGCCGCCTCGCCGGCCAAGCCCAGCTCCCTGGACCTGGTGCCCAGCCTGCCTAAGGCGACCCTCCCTCGGTCACCTGCCCTGCCTCGGCCCTCCCGCCCGTCGCCAGGCCTCTACACGGCCCCTGGCCAGGATGGCCTCCAGCCCACTGCCGTGAGCCCTACCTATGGCAGTGATATCTCCCCTGTGTCTCCCTCCAGGGCCTGGTCTCCCCGAGCCAAGCAGGCCCCGAGGCCCTCCTTCTCCACCCGGAACGTCGGGATCGAGGCTCAGGTGTGGAAGCCCTCCTTCTGCTTCAAGTAACAGACCCCCACAGGGATCCCACTGCCCGTCAAGGCCCCCTCTCTGAGGGCAGGATGGAAAGCAGATGTGGCAGGAAGTGGCCCGGGGCTGAGAGTCAGGGGCATGGGGACGCAGGGCTCAAGGGCTGACGCTGCTACCAGCTAGCTTTGTGACATTGGACAAGTCACCTCCCCCAAGTTGCGGCTGCCCATTCCCTGCCACGAGGGTGGTTGGACTCCATGTCAGAGGGATATGACGTCTGTTTCTGGGTGGGAGGAGGGTCGTGGAGAGAGAACTCCCAAGGCAGGCCCAACCCAGGCTGGGGGCTTCCTCTAGCCTTTGTGAGCTAATGGGACGCCAGCGTCTTGCTGGGGCGTGGCCTAGAAGGGGACCCTAACAGGGGCTTCTGGAGCAAACAGAACCTGCCAGTGCCTGTGGAACAGCCAGCCAAGGGGCTGCCTCCTCTGCGGCCCCAGTGGGGCCACGCTCATGGGGCCCCAGCTCCCAGCAACTTTCTGCCCGCTGCTGGATTCCCACCTCCACGGGTCTGTCTCTCCCACCTCTGCCTTCTGGACGCCGTTTCCTCTCCACTGCTTCAGAGAGCTTTGCCTCGGCCTCCACATTTTCTCCTGCTGGACGAAGACTTAGCCCGCCACTGCTGTCTGACGCTTTTCTTCTGCCCTCGTGCTCAGCTGCCTCCATGCCTTCTCCAAACTCCTGGCTCCGCTTTAGGGACCACTTAGGCAGTTCACTCCAGCCCTCCGCCCCGGTTCCCGGGCTTGCCCTCACTGTTCTGGGTTGGGGGAGGTCTGGGGGACCCTGAGAGGTGGAGAGCCCCGAGAAGGACGTGCAGGCGTGGGTGTGCAGCGAGGACACAGGCCCCTGGCGATGCTGGCTGTTTGCTCTTCAGCTGTAGCCAAGATCTGCCCAGCCAAACGCAGCCATCTCCGTGCAGCGGGAGGGAGAGGCCGCAGAGTAGGGTTCTGGTCCCATCTCAGCCTCTCATTTGCTGTGTGACTTTGGCCAAGTCACTTTCCCTTTCTGGGCCTGTTTTCTCGTTTATACAATGGGGGCCCTACCAGCTGTGAGCATCTGTGAGGATTGAGGAGAAAGGCCTTGTAAGTGATGACAGTCCCCTGGGAAGAGAGGGGAAGGACAGGGGCAGTTGCCATAGGACAGATGGAGATTAGGTGTCTGCTAGGGTGTTCTGGGAAGGGTGTGGCCGGAGGAGCTCGGGGATCCGACGCCTCGGCTGGGATGGCGCAGGTGCAGGATTGCCTGGAGGTGGGAGTGTGGCAAGGGCATGGGACAGAGGAGACCTCTTACAAGGTTTTGAGGAAAAGGCTGGGATGTAAGAGACTGATCCCATGTATCTCTTCGGATTCATAGTGCAGTGAGGGTGTTGAGCCAGGTAGTCTGAGAGCCTCATCACCTCTGACAGCTTTGATGTGTTGCAGCTCCCCAAAAACAGGCTTTGTGGGGGTTGAGAGAATATAGACGCAAGAGGCAGAATTCAGATGGAAGCTCCCCAAGGCTGGGGCCTGAGCACCACCCACTCTCCCTTTCCCAGCCCTATTTCTGGGCTCCCCAGTGGGGAGAGGGGTGGTGGGGGCGGCGCCCATGCCCGGCTGAGCCTGCAGTTTTCCTGAGCTCTGGGCTCATCTCCATGGGAACAGGGGGTGCCTTCCCAGTGAGTTCATTCTGCCCGGAATGCGGGGGCATGGAGGAGGGAGTCATGACTGAGCTCAGCAACTTCACGCCAGCCCCCTCCCAGGACAGAGTGAAGCCCCTGCTCTCTCCAACTCCTGAGGGCCAGCGTGGAAGAGCCCACCTTCCATCCCGCAGTGCCTGTGGCCCGGCTGGCCGAGCTCTTCCCCCAACTTTGTTTTCTGTCCTGTTCTCAATACACTCTGCCTCAAATCTGCCTTGCTTCTTTCTTTCTTCCATGCTCGCTGGCTGTGGTGAGGGCTGTCTCCCTCTCCCCTGATTCTGGCCTGGGAAGTGGGGCGGGGCGGCTCCGTCACTGTGTGTGGATGTGTGGTGTGACTCCCCGTACTGCCTGCATCTGCTGTGTGTCTGGGTCACCTGTGGGTACAGATGTGTGCTGGCTTGGAAGTGAGGTGCCCTCTTTCTTCCCCAGAAACCAGAACCCCGTGGAAAACACGTACTTCTGCTTTCTCCTTCCTTCAGAATTTTGCCAAAAAGGCCATAGAGCATGGGGGAAACCCACAACTTCTTACGGTTCAGGGGTGTTGAGTTCTTTAAAAGTGGAATTTACATGCCTTTAGCGGGAACACAAACTCTCGGGTTCCCTGAGGCCCCTCCTCCTCTCCCCGCTATCTAAATCTGGCCACGTCCCACACTGCCTCTGTGAAACACTGAGTCTCTGCCCCAGGGGGAGAGGAACAAGCTGCCGTCGAGAGTCAGAACTAGGTTCTAGTCCCAGATCTGCACCTGACTCCTTGTGCGACCCTAGAGAGCCCCAGCTTCCCCTTCCGTGCAATGAAAGGACTACAGAAGGCAGTGTGGGAGCTAGCTCTGTCTGGTCTCTACTAGCTCCTGTCTGACTCTGCTCTCCTCATGCCTTCGCCCCACACACATGCCCTGCTTTGGAGCTGGTGCTGGGGTAAGTGGGTGCACTTTTAGAATTTTCACCCGTGTGTACTCCACAGGACTTCTGGTGTACACTGGTGCATTGAGATCTGTGCCAGAAAACGAGCAGCTCCGATTTCCCACAGCCTTTTCGTCCTGTGCACCCTCCCCGCCCCAGAGTCAGCATCCAGCCACAGCCGTTCCGATGAGGTCAGACTCTGGCCCATCTCCAAGTGATGAGGAGCCGTTCGCCACTGCCCCCGACATTCCAGTCCAGGCTTGAGCAGTCAGTCTGTGACTCCTTCCACCTGCTGCTGGCCTTAGCCTTCCCCTTGTGGCCACCAAAGGCAGAGGCAACGAACCCTTAGAGATTTCCAGCAGTTCACACAGCACCCCCTGCCTCGGCCTACTCTTCTGGCTGAAGAGTCCAGGCTGCTGTGGACGGGCTCTGAGCGTGAACTCTTGGCCCCGCTTCCCTCAGCTGGGCTGACCGCAAGCTTCCCGGGATGTCACGCAGATGGAGCACCTCCCGGTGTCTCTGGCTCCTGTATACACAACTATGAACTTGGGAGTACAAGGGGTGGGTCCAGTACAGACCTTGAACTTTCCTACCTGGTGACTGGGGTCTTGGGTCACCCCAGCGTCACCATCCCGGGAAAAACTGCTGCACAGCACTTCTCTTCAGGTTAACGGGCTCAAACTCGAAGTCTGCTCATCTAGCAGCTGCTACCTTGAAGAAAACATGTACTTTGTCTATCGCTTCCTTCTGATTGGGAGAAATTAGATTCTGATTGAATAACAGGCTGATGGCTTGGCTGTGACTAGTGACTGATTGGATTAGAGGATGGTTATGAATGGTGCTAGGTTTTGATTGGGTAGGAGGCACTGAATGGACTGGCTAGTTCTGGACTCTGAGGGATGACTGGTGGTGAATTTGGACTGGACTAAAGGCCGAGTGGACTGGTTTCTTGCTGGAATCTGGGTGAACAGTTGGATGGTCTAGCAGATACGTGCTAGGCATGGATCCCACACGCTGCCCTTTCATACCAGTTCAAATTAAGTGTCATGTATCCTTTAAGTGGTAAATAGCCACACACACACACACACACTCTCTCTCTCTCTCTCTCTCACACATTCCTGGTGGGCAGAACATACAGGATAGTTATTTACACCTCTGAACTTCATCTTCATCGTTGTAAAATGGGTACGACAATGCCAGCTACCTCCCCAGTGTGTTGTGAGGATCTAGTGAGAGACGGAGTATAAGACTGAGCCGTGGGGACTGGAAAGTCCCTAAGTAGGTAGGAAACAAATATGATGCTTTAGAGCAGAGCAGTGCTTTATAACCTCAAAGACGTCCACACTCCCCTGCCCCACCCCACCTCATGCCGGCAAGAAGTCCCGTGAGGGGCACATGCTGCCTAGGGAGGAATGGTCCAACTTCCTTTTGTGTTTCCATCTGTCAGTGGGAACTTACTCCCTATTCAAGGCATCCAAGGAGAAAGTAGAAGGCGACCATGGCAATGGGGTCGGGGCTGGGACAGCCTTCGTCTTAAGTCCAACCTTTAAAAAAATAATGTTTTTGTTTAAACTGTTTTGGATAGATAATACATCCATGTGGTTCAAAAACCTGAACTTACATAAAAAAATAATGCATCGAAAGCCTTATTTCCACCCCTGTGGCTCTACGCCTTGCCCAGTTCCTGGCGAACCACTTTGCTTACTTTCATGTGAATCCTTCCAGTATTTCTTTCTTTATGGCAACTAACATCTAGTGAGCACTTTCTTTCTTCCTTCCTTCCAGGAAATCTTCTAACACATGATAGCCTTTCACATTAGTTACCGCATTTACTTCTCACAACATCCCCCCATGGTCCGCGCTGATATGAGACCCTCTTTCACAGAGGAGGAAAATGAAGTCCAGAGGTTTCCGCTGCTTCTGCTGTTGAAGCGACTTGCCCAAGTTCATGCAGAAAGTACAGGGGTCTGTCTCCAAAGCGAGGGTTCTTAACCACCAGTCACCTGCCTCCCTGTTGAGCACAGGGCCAGGCAGCATGGACTTTTGCAAGCAGCTGGACTGAGTGGGGACACCAATGTTTTATTGCAGTCACTGCCTGACTTTGGTCGCTGGCTTCCTTGACTGTACAATGGACAAATCAAACTCGAACCCTTCCGAAATTCTGGTGCGGAGGACCCCAACACTAACTAACGTGTGCCCCCACCGTCTCTGCTCTCTCCACAGGACCGCCGCGAGAGCCTGCCCACCTCCCCGCCCTGGACGCCGGGCACGTCCCGGCCCCCCAGCAGCCTGGACGGTTGGGTGAGCCCGCGGCCGTGGGAGCCCGGCCGCGGGAGCAGCATGAGCAGCCCCCCACCACTGCCGCCGCCGCCGCCCATGTCCCCTTCGTGGAGCGAGCGCTCGGTATCCCCGCAACGACCTGAGACCGAAGTGCGGCCCCCCAGCCGCCAGCTGCAGGCTCTCCTGGCGCGAAACATAATCAACGCGGCCCGGCGCAAGAGCGCCTCCCCGCGGCCGGCGGGCGCCGAGAGCCTGCGGCCCTTTTCCCCGCCCAGGGCGCCACCGCCGCCGCCGCGCATGCGCTCGCCGCAGCCTGCCCGCTCGGGCCCGGCAGCCAGCTGTGGGGCCACGTTCGCCCCGATCCAGCGGGGCCTGCTGCTGGCTGGGCCATCGCCCTGTGCCAGCCCCCGCAGCCCGCTTCCCGCACCATCCAGGCCCTTCCCCTATCGCCGCTCACCCACGGACTCGGACGTGTCCCTCGACTCCGAGGACTCCGGGGCGAAGTCGCCCGGCATCCTCGGCTACAACATCTGTCCCCGCGGGTGGAACGGAAGCCTGAGGCTCAAGCGTGGCAGCCTCCAGGCCGAGGCCTCCTGCACCACCTAAAACCTCCCCCGCCCCCAACCACGGGAGGGCCCAGCCGGAAAGAAGAGTCTTCAAACTTGGGATACTTCAGCACCATGTCCCCAAGGGGTCTGGCTTGTTCGGACAGCCCTAAAATAAAGGGCCAGGAAGGAGAGCTCTGGGCTTGAGGGTGAGGTACTGACAAAGCCCCAACTCTATCATTCAGCCCTTGTGTGAACCTGGCAAGATCCTTCCTCTGACCCTCAGCTTTCCCACCTGCTTAATGGGACTTTGGCCGAAGCAATCCCCAAACCTCTAAATGCCCCCTTCCATCAACACACACAGGCCTTGGAGAAGGCAGGGTGTTGTATACATGAACCCCCCGGACTTGCTGCATCCCAGGGTTCCATACTCCTCCCTCCCTTCCTGGCTCTGGGCTCTCAAGTCTGGCACATGAGGGGTGTGTTCAAAAGATCCTAGGCCTAAGTTCCCTGCCCAGGTCCCGGCCTGACCGTCCGCCTTCCTGGCTCCAAGTCCCAGGCAGTAGCAGCTGTTTTCCATCCCTGCCCAGACAAGCTCTATTTTTACCATGGTGACCTTTAGAGAGGTCTTCCAGGCCAGCTCAAGGTGCCCGGATCCTCTGGAGAGAAGAGGCGGGAAGATTCCTCCTCCCACATCCCTCTGTGCTTCTCTCCACCCCAGCTCAGACTACCCAGGGCATCTTCTCTGCAGCCAGAGAAGAGCACTATAAGGCAATGGTCACCCCCAGGCCCAGGACTTGAGCCTCCAGGCGTGCTCTAGGTGCCTCCAACCCAT
Organism: Carollia perspicillata; assembly: GCA_004027735.1. Lineage (NCBI taxonomy): Eukaryota > Metazoa > Chordata > Mammalia > Chiroptera > Phyllostomidae > Carollia > Carollia perspicillata. The sequence goes on from PVKM010022413.1 coordinate 18,843, forward strand.
CTATCCCTTCTGGGCCCTCTCATGGTAGCCCTTTCAGCGGGACTTGGAGCTTTCTGCTAGCCTGTGGCTTTACCTGATGGCCCTGAGTTTGAGATTGCCAGCATGGAAAGGGACACAAAGAGGTCCTTGTTACAGCAGGGATGCAAGCAGTGGCCAGGATGCATAGAGGAGCTTCTAGTAGAAAATGGTTTGGCTCAGATGACTTCTGAGGGCTCTTCCAGTCCTGAAACACATTCTATGGTATTAGGAAGGGAGGGAGGCGGTAGTTCAACCCTTTCCAGAGTTGACTGGTGGTTCCCTCTGGAGGTTCAGAATATCTGCTTGAGGATGTTAAGTGCAGGGGTGCAGGTGGGGGAGGGGTGTTGGAATTGGCTGAGGACCAAAGGTGTGTAGGAAACTAGGACGTTGCTAAAGATGAAGGACAGAGTGTGATGTGGGGATAGGGATAGACTCACCCCAACCCAAAATTGCTTGTTAGATCTGGAACCCTTAAGTGAGGCCAGGAGAAGCTGGGGGTCAGGATGTGGGTGGGGTGCTTGGAATAAAGAAGGGATCCCAGAGGGTACCAAAGGCCTAAGGATTGGGAACAAAGGCCCTGTTGGTGGGAAGATGTGTGGGTGCTCCAGCTTGGTCAATGATGAGAGACCACATTTACCAAAGTCCTCCCATGCTTCAGGGTCCCTTGTAGCATGGAAGACGGGCTAAGGCCTGTTTCGGAGAAGAGACACGGAGGCCACTGGCTGATGTGGTGGCTTAGGGTATCTACTTCTACCTGCATATCCCCAAAGAGCCAGCAGGAGGCAGCCTTAGCTGCAGTTCTGCCTGACTGTGCCCTTGTCTCACTGCCTTCTCCCCCAGTCCTCTCCTCTAACCCACTAGAGATTGCCTGTGTCCTGTCTCTTGCCTCCTATAGAATTCAGCTCTGGCCCTAAATAAATGCTTCCTGCATCCTTCTGCCTCCTGTGTCAATTTCAGCTGCGTCTAAAGCCTTCCCTTCTCCCCAACCACGGGACAGTCCCTGGGACTCTGGATGGATGACAATGTGTAACACACATGGGAAGGAGCAACCATGAGGAGACAAAGGGAACAATGGAAAAACGACAGGCCACAGAAGTCACTGAGCTGGAGTCCGGTCCTGTGGTCTACTGGCCTGGTGCCCTGGGGCAAGCCCACTCCTTCTCTGGGCCTCAGCTTCCCTGTCTGCGTAACGAGTGAGCTGGGCTAGGTGATGTGTCTGGGTGGGTTGGCCCAGACCCTGACCGCAGGGTGATGTCACTGGAACATGCAGGCCCAAGCTGGGGCAGGGCTCAGGGCTCTGGGGCTGCTTCCTCATGGCGGGTCAGGGCTCCAGGCAGGAGGAGGAGATCACATTCAAAAGTCCAGACAATCCTAGTGAGCTCAGGACCCCGACCACTGGAGTGTTCCTCTCTTGATGGGGGCGTCCTTCTTCCCGAGAAGGGGATTATGACCTCACTGCCAGGGAAGGCCACGCCTGCCTTGGGCACATTTCTCACCTTCCTGTCTGGAAGCTCAGACCCTGCGGCGGCTGGACAGAGGAACCTGAGTGGCAGAAAGCCAAGCTCAGGTGGTCCGGAGCAGCGTCCAGGCGTCTTCCTAAGCAGTCGTCAGACATATATGCCCTTGCACAGTGTCCCTTCACACAGGTACAGATGCTCCTGCCCTGGACCCAGGGCAGCCCTGCTGGTCCTGCCTTTCCATGGCAGTGGTGTTGGTATGCCTCGCACTCTCTATCTTTAGCTGGAACCTCCCCTGAATGCAGTATCCCCCTGCCTGCTGATCTTAGTCCCCAGACACCTCAAAATAAGTTCATCCCAAATGAATTCAGTATCTGCTCATCCCCCAACTCTAAATGCTCCTCTCCTGTTACCTTCCTTAGTCGCCTAAGCCAGACCCTGGACTGGCCCTCCCCTCACCTCGGCACTCAGTCTCTCACCAGGACCCCCCAAGTCCCTCTCCTCCTCTAGATGCCCCCATTACTGCCCCGTCCAGCCACCCCCATCCCTTCCCTGACCACAGTGAAGGCCTGCCTCCCGTCTGGCTCCCTCCCCTCCACTTTCCATATGGCAGCCAGAGACATCTGTGGAAAAATGCCAGCCTGACCACTCCATGTCACCACTTTAAACTCTTCAACGGCTCTTCATAAAGCACACTCGCCTTTTGAAAAGCTTGCTATGGCCTGGCCCCTGCCCACCTGCCCGGCCTCGTCTCTCAGCACTGCCCCTCCTCCCAGTTCTGGTTCTACTTGCTGACCCCCTACCATCCTCGTACGTGACTCAGCCTTTGCCTGCAAGTCCTGTGTCCTCTCTCTGCCCAGTTAACTCCCACTCAGCCTTCAAGGCCCAGCTCAAATGTCTCCTCCTCTGGGAAGCCTTCCCCACCCCCAGGACAAGCTGATGGCACCCTCCCCCGGATGCTCCCTGAGCATTTCCCATAATGCATCTCAAAGGCTTATTTACAGGCCTGACTCGGGCCGGCTGAGCTCTCAGCACAGAGTCCTGCTTCATTTATTTTCAGTCCAGAGAGGGACGCTCAGAGATTGCGAGAAGGTGGAGGAAGGGAGAGAGGAAGGAGGGAAAGAAGAAGGAAGAAGTGAAGGCAGGAAGGAAAGAATACGTAAGTCAAACAAAGATATTGAAGGACAATTCATCCATCCATCTATCCACCCATCCATCCAACAAATGTCTATGGTGATCCTATCAGGCCCCTTTCTAGGCACTGAGGATACAATTAGCAGGCTCAAGTGACTGGAGACTCTCAGCATTCCCAGGTGACTTTGGCGTGTGCATATGAACGTGTGAGTGTACACGTGCACCAAACCCTTCTGTCGGCAAGGGCCTACTGCTGGGGCACCTGTCTTCCCTGGGGCCTGGTGCTGTTAGCATCTGTCCCTGGATCCTGTTGCAGCCCGAAATAAGGCTGTGAGCCACGACGAGGCAGGAAGGATTCTCGTCAGCTGAGGCTGGAGCTGACTGCAGGGCACGCTCTGCTCACTGACCGC
>PVKM010022414.1:0-21850 GCA_004027735.1 Carollia perspicillata
GTTCAAAAAGGAAAATCAAAGTGCCACCTTCCTGCAAACAGTTAAAAGGGGCTATGCTATGCTTGTGGATAAAGTTACTTGGTAGAATTTTGTACTACCTTGCTTCAGCATGAATAAGAAAAACAGAAAAGTGTAATGCTCAAATTTATTCCAACACCTTTTTCATCTTTTAAGTGTAGTAAAATGTAAGCTTTTCTAAGTTCATGAATAATCAGAAATGTAGATGATTTTACCCTACAAAACCATTCTGAATATTGGTTATATCATTAAAAAAAAAGAAAGAAAGTGCCTAAACTGTCATCCCTAGCAGATTGCCTTGTTGCTGTTCCTGCCAAGTTCTATGAAATATTTGCATTCTGTTCCAATTCTCAACAGCAGTAAATAAGGAAGTAATGTGGCTGATTTCCGTTTTTGTGGCTCAAGATTAAGTTGGCTGAGGAAACGGCTGTTTGCAGAAATAGTTCTGGGATAACTCAAAGGGAGGAAAACACTGAGGCCCAGATGGTATTGGCTTTTGCTCCAAGTATACTGGGATATTAATGCTTCATTCTCCATAATTAAATGTGTTCTAGGCTGTATTTACATCTCATCTGCGCTTCTCTGCCTGCATTGTTACACCGGAAAAAGGGAGAAGTTCCCCTATCTCTGCCACACAAATGGTCAGGGTGGCATTCTGAACTGGCAAAGGGGGCAAAGCAAAGGAAGATCCAATTTTGTTAGCAGATTGTTAGCACTCCTCTAGTCTTTGCAAAGAACAAACATAAAGCTCTTCTGCTTATAGTGAAGCATTTTATAGGAACGTGTGACATAAAAGGGTAAGATTTAAAAAGAAATCACCATTTTGAGGGCCATTTTCTAAAAAGTTTCTGATTAAAATTGCTCCTGTGTCCCCAGTGGTATCTTGGAGCCATCACACACCTCCTAAGTGGCACTTTGGCACTCTGCTCCAACTGTAACATATTTTCGGGCACACTGAGAAACACCTGCATTTATTGGCGTTTTGTTTTAAACCCAGGAGTATTTGTTACACTTACGAGTTTTATCCTTTTTGCCATGAGCTGAAGCTACTAGATGCAAATGACAAAACACTGATATAAGAGGTTTGATTTATGATTTCCTTATCCATTTTTCTCTATAGTTTGAAAAATACCCCAGTATCTAAAACTCAGTATAACTGATAAGAACAGATACTATATTTGATCTTAGCCAAAAGGCTGAGAAGCGATAAAATTCACTGTAACTAAAACAGAGCTCCTCACTCCCATGCTCAGATCTACTTGTCCAGCATATACATAGCTTGAATTATAGTTACACAATAGAATTCTTCCAGTTTTGCAAGATCCAAGTCATAGGATCACTACAGGTTGGTGGTTAGAAGCACTGGAATTAAGAATGTCTGATTCTATCACTGGGTAAACTGGCGGGTTTCAGAGGCCTTAGTTTTCATGTATACTGAATCAGGTTACTAATAGTAGGCACCTCATAGGGTAATTGTGAGCTACCCTATGAGGTGAACTAATGTGGGTACATTACAAATACATGCTATTGTTATTATTAGTCCAACTCCTAGATGTTTTTCAATTAAGTCCTATGTCCCTAACCTAGGTCATAGAAATTCTACCTTACCTGGATATCACACTATTCTTTTAATTTCCAAATGGGACTCTTTAACTCCAACTACATCCCTTGGATGTCTCAACTACTGCTCTCAGAATTGGTCCTAAACACAAATCCAAGAGAGTCAAAGTGATTTCAAATCCATTGGCGATTTTCCATTGCCTATAAGTTTCAAATTCTAGTCTGGCATGGGTAATTATCCAGGGATAGATTCAGGTGGCAGAATAGATGTTGCTAGACAGAGCCCAACAGTGCCTGTATGGATGATAACTGCTTCTTAAAGGAATAAATAGATTTAGAAGTCAAGTCTGGCCATTAATTATGCCTGTCACTAATGAGGCATGATCTCGAGTGGTCTTAGTTTCCTTATCTCGAGGCTGATTACCATTTTCATTCCTTCCTTTGCTTAAATCCCGAAATCTTCCCAGCTTCCCTGACTGGCTTGGCCTTAACTACACCTGTTTTACTCTCTATTCTCTCCAAATAATTTTTCGAAGTTCTAGTTACAGTTTTTCTTTTGCTTAAAGCTTCCTGCCCCTCCAGACCAATATCCTGCGGAAATATGACCCTTTCTACAATAGCCAACTGAAATTTCACCTTATTTGAAAAGCCTTTTCACTTAAACTCTCATCTCTACCCTCTTAATTTTGGATGGATTTCTTTTGCTGTTAGTTCGCTAGCTCACTGAAAGTACTTGATTGTAAGACTTAGCATTTTCTTTCTTCTATCAGGTATCTATCCATCCGAAAACTGTAAGCTTAGATGACACAGTTAAAAACCTCAGTCCTTGGCAAAGGATTGGATTCACACAATTCAAACAATTTGAATTGAGAGACTCAGAAACTTGGTAGTCAGAAAGGTAGTCAGAGTCTCAGACTCTGGAAATTGTTAATGGAGAGATCTGAAGATACGAAAACACAGTATTTTTAAAAAATTTTAGTGGGCAGAAAATACTAGAATGAATTTTACCTATAATTCGTTTTCTCAAACTGCAATTAATTCTTGGACTGCTTACATCAAATTAATCTGTGGTGCTTGTTAATGATGCAGATTTCTTGGCCTCACGCAGACTTATTGATTTGGCTATTCTATAGTGGGGGCCTGGGCACCAGCATTTCAAATTGCATATAGTTTTACTGATGTTCAAATCAAGTTTGTAATGCTTTTGATTGTCATAAACAATATTGTAATTTGGTGATTCTCAAAGTGTGTCATACTTTGTCTGGGGGTGGTTTCCCTGAGACTTTTTGTTTATTTATTCTTTAAATAAAATTTTATTTATTTTTAGAGAGAAGGGAAGGGAGGGAGAGGAACATCGATTGGTTGCCTCTCGACAGGGGACCAAACCCACAACTCAGGCATGTGCCCTGACAGGGAATCAAACCAGTGCCCTTTTGCTTTGTGGGATGACACCCAACCAACTAAGCCACACTACTCAGGGCTCCATGAGACTTGTTAAATATGACTTTTCAAAACAATTTTCGTAATAATACTAACACATTATTTGCCTTTTTTACTCTTTCTCACACAATACGCTGCAATTTTCCAGAAGCTACATGATGGGTGATAATCACAACCAATGCAGGAAATGTGAGAATCTAGCTGTTTTCTATTAAGCTTTTCTTTTAGGAAGTGACAATTATATATATGGACATTAAAATCATGATTCTTAAGGCATGAAATGTAGTTGAAAAGACTTGGGTTCTGAAAAGGCCAAGTCCCTTCACCCCACTGGGACCATTTTTCAGGACTGTACAAGGAGGGTGTCTGTAACACCTTTCTTTCTGGCTGTCAGTCCGGATTTCATGCATTCACACTGCTAGGAAGTGATTCTTTCTGATGAGGGGTCAGTTGTAAACTTAGCAGTAAGTCAAAGCATGTCATTTCTCCGCGTACAAACCTTCAATTGTTTTCCATTGCTTTCCAAATAAAAGCCAAAATCCTTGTCCTGGCTCACAGACCCTACAAGATTTGGCCTGTTTCAGTCTCTGGCTGTATCTTCCTCTTTTTGCTTTACTCACAGTGGCCGTTCTTCTTTTTCTTGACCTTGCTAAGTTTATTTCCACCAGAAGGCCTTTGCATTTGCTATTTCTTCTGCCTGGAGTGCTCTTCTCCAGACGTCCATAAGGCTTATTCCCTCACTTTGTTCCATCACATTATCCTGTTTCATTTTCTTTAGAGCATTCACTACCCTCTTATAAATATGATTTTTATTTTTATTATTTTTTTCAATTACAGTTTACATTCCATATTATTTCGTATTAGTTTAAGGTGTACAGCCTAATGGTTAGACAATCATATACTTCACAAAGTGTCCCCCTCAATATTTCCAGTATCCACCTGCCACCGTACAAAGTTATTCCAGTACTATTGACTATATTCCCTACGCTGTACTTTACATCCCCATGGCTATTTTGTAACTACCAATTCATACTTCGTAATTCCTTCACCTTTTTCACTCAGCCCCCGACCGCCCTCCCCCGTTTTCTGTTTCAGGGTCGGCCTCTACACTAGAATGTCAAGTACTTGAGAGCAGGGCCACTGTCGGCTCTAAACCAGTGTGCCTGTCCCAAGCGCCCAGGTAGCTCCTGACACGTAGCGGTCCAAAGGTAAATGTGGGATGGTCAAATCCTCAGACCACGCCTTCGGAAAAAACCCGCGGATACCCTAGCTCCCTTCACGTCGTACCCCAGCGCACAGCTCTGAAATCAAGCCAAGGCAACCCCAGCAGGTCCCCAGCAGCGACCCCCAACCGAGCCTTCACTCACCAGTACGGCGCCGGGCCTTTTCCGGCTGGAGCGGCTTGTCCCGGAAGTGCTCTCGGCTAGGCGGGGCCTCCTCCGCGCGGAAAGAACACTTCCGGGGTAGTAGGAGCAGCTCGTCGGCAACCGTGGCGGCGGTGAGGGTGGCAGCAGGCTGGGTGCGGGGCTTCCAGGGAGGAGGCTGGTCAGGTGCGGGGTCCCGGAGCCGCCTCTCCGCGGTCTGGTCCGCGGGGGAGGGAGACGAAGCGGTCCGGGGCTAGGCGGTGGACGCCTCTGGGCCGGACGCTGAGGCCGCGGAAGCGCTTCTCTTGGTGAAGCGCTACATTTGTATTAGGAAAATTCCTCCTGAACTAGACATTGTCAACTTAGCGCTTGTTTACATTAGACTTGTTCTTGTATGTGGGAAGACCTGAGAGCGCATATTGTTCCTCTAGAGACAGCTTATTAATAACGATATTAATCAAGTGAACTCCCACAAGTACTGACAGTAGCTCACTCAGCTTCTGTTCCAAGCCCCTCACGTACATCGTGCCATTGAATGTTTATATGAACCCTGCCAAATAGCTATTATGGCACTATTCCTGGTCACATTTTGCAAGCGAGGAAACGGAGACGCAGACGGGCGAAGTAATCACTGCAGTACAGAGTCGGCAGGAAGTCGCTCTAACTCCAGAGCCCGTGCTCTTGGTTACTAAGCTAAACCTTTTCCCATTCCTGGTAGCTGTGTTGCTGGAAGTTCTCCAAGAAAATGGGGGTGTGGGTAGGGTGGGGTGTGTGTGTGTTAAGCGTATACATTTTTCATTTTTAAAAAATGACTCAGCCATTTAATTTTGCTTGTAAGGTCCCAGTTCTTGGAGTCTTTCTCCTCCAATTATGAAAATAACACGCATATTACAGAATAGTTGGAAAACTTACAAAATCATTAAATAATGCCAATCCTTGTACGTGGTATTCCTCTCCCCACCTTTCCTGCTAGATTATGAATCCATTGAGAATAGGGGTGGTGCAAGCCATCTAATGAGGAATAAACAACCAGCACGACAAAAACTCTCTTCCCACCTAGCTCAAAAGTCTAGCACATTCTAGATGTTCATTAAATCTTTGTTATGCAAATAAAAGAATAGCGTTAACCAGTGTTTAGTATTTTAGAGTGTGCCCTTCCAGTCTTTTATAAAATTATAGAAATTATTTATGTAGTATGTATACTATATATACTATGTGTAATGTGCTATATTTAAAATGTATATATTGGTATTACTGTGTGTTTGGAGAGAGCATAAGGAGAGTGAAAAGATAGTTAAAAAGTACATATTCAACTACATAAATATTAATTCCGTTTCATGCCAGAAGTGGGGCGCTTGAAGTAAGTGGGGCAGAGATTGTATCTTTATTTCTCAGTCTCCAGAGCTTGGTACCCAGTAGGTACTCAACAAATGTTTGTAAGTGAATGAATGAATGAAGGAGTATTACAGACTTGGTTTATATGTCTACAGGTCATTGTATCTAGATTATTTTTTCCTATGTGTTTTGGGAATTATAAAGTATGTATATCATATAACCATATGACCTAGGACCCATGGTGTTTTATAAAAATCTTTCTAGCTTGTGCTTTCCCATCATTCTCATCCCTGCTGTATTTGCCACTGCTGACATCTGTCCCTATTCCTTACTGTCAGACCTCAGGCCTTTGAGTGTTCCCATGTGTTGTTTCACACCGTCAAATTCTCTCACTGATATCTTCATATGTAAAAATTCTAAGTGTTCTTTAAAGCAGGTGTTGCAAGGTCAGATGCCTATAGGTGCTAATCAGGTAAATAAACAGGTTGATTCGGGTGGAGATTATTTGTAGACAAAGTTTGAGTTTTAGATGTTAGCAATTAATAATAAATGTTTAAGCCCTGTGCAGGCCAAATAAAACCATCTGCAGGTTGGCTTTGACATTCAAAAATCCCTGTTTGTGGCCAGTATTCTATGTTCATTTCAGATATATTGTCCATGAATATTATTCCTTGTTTCTAGCAGACTTCTTTCTCTTTATATTTTAGCATTTTGTGTATACCTCAATGATAGTACTCCTTCCAAGGTGCCTTAATTGTTAACACACCTCTCTTTTATAGTGCATTAGAAATATTTTTATGGCATGGATTGGGTCTAATTCTGCACTTAGTATATAGTACAAAATCTGTGCTTATACATACATAAGGTCTCATTGTATATATATGTATGTATGTATGAGATACATTTATTTCTTCTCTGGTGATAATTAGGGTGTCCTGCAAACTAGTATCTGCTCTTTATAAAAACACCGATAGTATCTTGGCTTTAATTGCCAAAGAGCTATACTTCTGGAAAGAATTTAATTGGTTAACATTGCTATTCAGTTGCTGGTGTGATGTAAATCATATCTGATGGAATGATTAATGACTAAAAACATTTTTTAAAATGTCAGTATAAAAGGAAAAATTGATAAATTGGACCTCATTGAAATTAAAACATTTTGCTTTGTGAAAGACCCATTAAAGAGGATGAAAAGATAAGCTCCAAACTGGGATGCAATATTTGGAAACCACTTATCTGACAAAAGACTTGAATGTAGAATATAAAAGGAGCTCTCAATTCCACAGTAAAAGATAAAAGCCAATTAGAACATGAGCAAAAGATACAAATAAGTATTTCACTGAAGAATATGTACAGATGGCAAGTGAGCACATGAAAAGATGTTTGGTACCACTAGCAACTAGAGAAATGCAACTTAGAGCCACAGTGAGATATCATTACACACCTATCAGAATGGCTCAGGTAAAAAATAATACCACCAAATGCTGGTAAGAGTGTAGAGAAACTTGATCACTAATCCATTGCTGGTGAGAATGCTATTGTGGAAAACAGTATGACAGTTTCTTAAAAAACTGAATAAGTACCAGTGATAGTGCTCTTGGTCATTTGTTCCAGAGAAATGAAAGCTTATGTTTTCACAAAAAGTTGTCCACGAATGTTCATAGCTGTTTTATTTGTAATAGTCACAAACTGGAATCAGCTCTGATATTCTTCAACAGTTAAATGGTAAAACAAACTGAGATACAACCATACTAAGGAATAATACTACCCAGCAATAAAAAGGAGAAGCTGTTAGCACAACAACTTTGATGGATCTTGAGGGTCTTATACTAAGTGAAAAAAGTTGATTTCAAAAGGTTATATACTCTATGATTGCATTTATATAACATCTTGAAATGACAAAATTATAGAGATGAACAGACTAGTGGTTGTAAAAGATAGGAGGAGGATGAGATGTAGCTAGAAAAGAATAACCCAAGGGATCCTTGTGATTGAACGTTTCTGTATCCTGACTGGTGATGATCACAGAAATATACGTGTGATAACTTTTTGTAGAACTAATTACACATGCACAAAATGAACTGTTGAAATCTGAGTAAGGTCGGCAGATTATCAATATTCTGGTTGTGATATTATACTATAATTATACAAATTGTTACCATTGGGGGAAACTGAGTGAAGGGTGTGTCAGATTTCTCTATTATTTCTTAAACTTGCATGTGAGTCTGTGATGATCTCAAAATAAAAGTTTAAAAATAACTTATACAAAAAAGCCTATATAATTAGTTTTTTCTTGGGCCTTTATTTTACCAGGTGATGGTCTAATGATGTCGGATAAAGATGATATTGAGACTCCAGTGATAACTGAAGCAGTCCCGGGCCTTGAAGATGGGAACTCTGTGCCAGCCAAGAATTCTGAGTCTGTTGACCAAAGTATCAAGCCAGAGAGTAAACCAGAACCTGTAGTTTCTACTAGGAAGAGACCAGAGTCCAAACCTTCCAGTGACCTTGAAACTTCAGAAGTTCTTCCTGTTCAAGCACCACAGGCTGCAGGCAAAGTAGAGTATCTGTTAAAAATTGAGATTAAAAAATGATAGGGGTAAAAATAATTTGGAATCAATGTCAATTTAGGATTATACCTATTTTTTTCCTTTTATAACCATAAAACAATATTCTCAGTTTCATAAATGAGTAATTGTCTTTGCTGTGTGGTGCTTACATACAGGTTACATATATCTGTCAATCTAACAATACATTTCTTTAGCCAAATAATATGTATTTGTTTGCCCATACTTTTGGCCAGTAATTAGATGCTTTATGTATAGACTCTTACTTTCCTCTAATTTTTAAATTTTCTTTTGCCTTTTGTTTTTCTGGCTACTGGGAGAAATAGGAGACTGTTTCCAAAGATGTGCCCCAGACTGGATGGGGTTATTGGGGCAGCTGGGGCAAGTCCTTACTTTCCTCAGCCTCTGCTACAGTAGCCACAGTAGGTAAGGTCAGTTATTCTGTTAATTTTTATGTGTATTTTGGTGTAGATCTGTGTTAAAAGTGATTTTATTGATTTCTCTTTTATGTTTACTTTATCATTTGAGGATGAATTAATAATGAGTATTATAGCCACTAGAATTTGCAGCATTTTCTCCTTATAAGGTTGATGTTTAGGACTTGTTAATATAAAACTGTTCTTTGGTGACAGTGAATTACTTTTTTTCTTTTGGTAAGGATACATTTCCCAAAATTATGTAAGATCAAAATAACATGTTCCTGTGGCTGTAATGAAATCAAAAATCTGTGGGTTTGACTTTTGGTTTGTTCCGATTTGGTGACTAATAGCAAGTAATATTGAAATATGAAATGTTATCATTTTTCTTGTTAGGACAAGGTATTACAAATGTCATTGAGAAGGCAGAGATTTCCCTTGGAATCCCTACTCCCAATGAAATTTCAAGTGAGGTCCAATATGCAACAGGTCAGTATATGGCAACATGAAGACCTAGAATTATGTATCAAAATGGAAAGGTTGACCTCATTTTTTAGTAGAAAATTATTGAGTGTCCGATATTTAGGGCATGACAGGACTGGTGAGAAAGGGCAGTTGTAATCTTTGGCTGATAGAAGTCTATGTCACTTCTCCACTCATGTATCACTTCACTTTCTTCATCTATGAAATGGGTTGATATTATATATTTCAAAGGATTTTTATAAACCTTAAATAAGGCCATGAACATAGAATGTAAAAATTTCCCATTATATTGCTTGCCACAATTAGAGTTTAGTAAGAGTTAGCTGAATTTGAAACTATCATGGTACGAAAAAATATTTCAATGTGTTAGTTTTGGGGGTGCATTTTTTGTGCTTAGACCTTTATGAAGGTGAAATTTAATTTTGGAGGCCTGCCTTGATCAAGTAGAAACCTCTTAAGCCTAAAGGACAGAGTTATAACCAGGGATCAAGGAGGCCTTGCATCACAAAATAGAAAGATTTTTAGGGCCTGGGTTTGCTTTCTTCATACCTCAGGGGCTTTATTCTCCCATTCTTCCTTTTCTCTGCTCATCTCTATCATTTTTCTTTCTAATAACTGACTTTTTCTTCTTGTTGTCCCCTGCTCCAGCTTTATATTGAGTCCTAATATAAGTACCCATCAGGTACTGTTTGGTATCAGTTATTTCCATCTTTAGATTCCCAGGAGAGAGAATTATATCAACCTAAACTTGGGTCACGTGCCCTTGCAAGGTCACCTCTGGTTATAAGACAAGATCCCATTACATAACATGACTGTGAAGGACTACAGAATGAGTTGGCAACACTGTTTTTAGTGATATCTGCATCAGGACTACTTTGGCTGCAAGGAATGGAATATGTGACCAAAAGTCAGTTTAGTTTTCTCACAAGAACTTCAGAAATAGGCTGTTCCAGAGTTTGTGGCTCATTGATGGCAGAGTTCTGCATTGGTTTCTCTGCAATTTTCCTTGTCTCTTTGTGGTTGCCAGATAATACTGCAGCTCCAAGTGTAGTGTTCTAATACAGCTGTGCTCAAAGTCAGGAAGTTAGTGGATGCCATTTATCCTTCCTTTGAAGGGGAAAAGTTTTCCCAGAAGCCCCCAGCATATTTCTCAGATTTCATTGGCTATAACAGGACCTTGTGTTTTTGCTATAGCAGCAAGGGGTGCTGGGAAAGTGAGTTTTGGTCATAATAATAAATCTCCATATCAGGAGGTAGGCTTAGCAGGCAAGGAAAAGGGGATTATAAGTGGCTTTGAATAGATATCAGCAGTATCTTTCATAAGACCTAAAAGTCTACCACATAAGCCATGTTTTAAGGAGGGCATTAAAAAATTAGAGTGAAAAAAAAAAAAAAGAACTGGAGTGAATCCTGAAAAGAATGAGTAGATAGACAGAACTACTGTTTTACGAGAGAAAGTTGAAGGCATCATCGATATTGAATCTGGAAACCTGGGAAAGGGAGACTGGGAGGATAGGTTGGCTCTTTTCATGTGTCTGAAGACTACTGTGAAGAAGAGGTTTATTTGTGGCTTATAAAAAGAGAACTATTACTATGGGAAGTTACATGTACTTAAATTGTAGTTTAATAATGAGTCTTTTAAAATTATTTATTTATTTATTTATAGAGAGACAGCCCAGGCATGTGCTGGGAATTGAACCGGCAACCCTTTGGTTCACAGGCCAGCACTGAATCCACTGAGCCACACCAGCCAGGGCTAATAATGAGTTTTTTAAGAGTTAAAAGATTATAAAGAGAACTAAAGTTCCAGAGGAGGGGGGTTAATTCCTCTGCTAAGGGTGTTGTAGCTGGGAGGTCTCTTTTCAGAATTTTAAAAGTAAACCAGAGGCCACTAGTGGAAATCATTCAATCGTCTTTTAGGGATGGGGCAGGAGTGGAGTGTTTGATCCAAAGACTATGGTCGAATATACCTGATAATGACAGGAAAGAAGAGTAATCAAGGAAATAAGAAATAAATGGTGTAACCTGGGATTCACACTGTTTGTTGAGAGTTTACCCTGTGAGTGTCCTATTTTTATTCTTTTATACTTTTTGACCCCATAGCCCTTTGCCATTTCTAAAACTGGCGGAATATGAGAAATAAATACACTAGTGGGTTAAGGAATAAAGCATGTTTTATGCTTGCATTTGCATCAAATGCTCATTTCCCTTCCTAGTGTAATTAAGCATTATCTTCAGGCATCAAAACTATGGTAGGAAGATTATTTTTCTGAACTCAATTCAACCTACTAATTCAACCTTCTACTAAAGCAGAAGCAGTCTACTCATGTGAGGCACTGTTGTAAGTGCTGTGGAGATGTCAGTGAACAAACCAAACAAGGTTTATACTTCTTTGGTAAAATGAAATGAAAAAAATATAGAGAGGTTTTTCATTTTGGATCTAATGGATGAACCCATTGTTGAAAGAACTAACCAGAGCACAAATCAAGTGAAGCCAGATGTGGTTAAGGTTCAAGCAAAGGACTGGAAACTTTGAGCAATTAACTTACACTTTCGTGAAGGAAAATATTTGAGTTGGATCTTGAGAATGGGTATAGTTTTGACAGATGGAAAAGCTGGTGCCAGGATTTTGAGGTTAAGGGAATAGCATGTATAAAAAAAAAAAAGCGAGAGGGCATGAGGGTATCTGGGGAAGAGAGAAACCCAGGATTTGTGTAGGGATGGAGGACAGACAAGCCTGACAAGTGGTTACATGGCCTAGAGATTTTTGTTTATCAAGAAAATCACTTTTAAAAACCATTGAAAATAGCAATGCTCATTATAGAAAAACTTAGTAAGAAAAAGAAAGTTATAAGCAGGTAAGTGAAAAAATCAGATTCTATCCAGAAATAACATTTGGTGTATGAAATTCCAAAATTTTTTGTGAATGTGAGTAAGCACGTTTAGAAAACTGTAGTTGTACCTACTTTTAGAAAAAACCTACCTTTTTAAAAACCCATCATGTTCTGTGTCAGTAACATGCCAACATCATTTTTAATAGCTGCAGGGAATTCCATACATGTAGGTATATTTTGAATATATAATTAATCACTTTTTGAAGCATTATGCACAGTGTTAATATTCTTATACTTATGTCTTTTTGCAATTAGTTTTTAATAGAAAATTATAAACCTGAAATTGCTGAGTCATAAGGTACTCTCAGATAAAATTTAGATGAAATTTGCCAGATTACTGTCTAAATAACATTCTTTGAAGAGGAAAAAAAGGAAAACCTTTTCCCCCATTTATACTCCATGTATGTTTAAGAATGTGGAGGGGAGTCTTGTATATTTATCCACATAATTACCATTTCTGTTCACCATTCTTTTGTTCACCAGCTGATTCCATTTTCCTTCAGCTTTAAGAATTTCCTTTACATTTCTCCCATCCAAGTACTAACCAGGCCCGACCCTGCTTAGCTTCCGGGATCAGATGAGATCGGGTGCGTTCAGGGTGGTATGGCCGGAGACGAATTTCTTTCACATTTCTTATTAGTGCAGATTTGCTGACAGTGAGTTCTCTCAGATTTTGTTTGAAAAAAATTCTTAAGATATTTATTTATTTATAAATTTATTTGTTTGTTTGTTTATTTATAGAGAAGGGGAAGGGAGGGAGAAAGAAGAAGAGAAACATCAACATGAGAGAGAAACATTGATTGTTTTCCTCTCACATGCGCCCCAATGGAGGGCCTAACCCGTAAACCAGCCATGTTCCCTGACTTGGCATCAAACTGGCAACCTTTTGCTTTGCTGAATGATGCCCAACCATCTGAGCCACACTGCTCAGAGCTGTTTGAAAATATTTTTGTTTCCATTTTTAAGGATTTATTTTGTTTATCCTTCCATTTTTAAGGATAGAATTCCGGGATGACATTTTCTCCCCCTTCCATCACTTTAAAAGTCACATCTAATTGTGTTATGGCTTACATTCTTTCTTGGGGGGGAAACTTTGCACAAGTCCCTCCATCCACCACGGATGAAAATAAAACTACCAAGACATGATCTGCTTGGGGAGGAGAGGTGGTCAATCTCTCAAAGGAGAAGGACCAAGAGCCCTTTCCTGAATGGCTTTTATTAGGTTCGTAACACAGGAATACAGGTAAAGCTCATCAATCAATGTCAGGTGGCAAGGATCAAATAATAGATAACATTTGAAAGGAATCTGAGGGCTTAATCTGAGTCAGTGTCTGTTAGGTAAGGGGTTTGCAAAAACTTTGGGCCACATACTCATTTCCTGCTCAGTCCCTTATACGAATGAAAGCATTCTTAGCAAAGCAGGCTTCACAGGATTTTACGAGTTCTTTCTTATGCCCGATCACCCTGGAACTGCTATAGCCAGCAGAGGGCTGCACTGCCCCCTCTGTCATAAGTTTTTAGGCTTAAGTGTATTAGAGCCAGGAAGCACTTCTCCCAGATGGAAATGGGGACTCAGGCTTTGTCAGAATAGCCAGGGAGCAAGGGTCACCCCCTCTTTGCTGCAGCCCCCCGAGTCCTTCCTTGAGTGCCTCCCAAGTGTTGTGTTTAGCTTAGGTTGCCCCGCCTCTGAGGGGTCTTACTCCTCATTGACAACTAAGCATTGGGGGCCAGAGATGGATGAAGCAGAAGCAGTGCTCCTGCCAGGGAGATAAGCTTTGTGTCCTTAGTGGCTCACAGTCCAAAGGTCGCTCACTCAGCCTTATCCATGGGGGGCAGTTAAAACTCCTGAAACCAGGCAGAACAATTCCCAACACTTTCTGTTGGGAACTGGCTGCTTCTACAATTTCTTTTTATCACTCCTCCTCAGCAGTTTTGATTCTAATGTTTTTTTGGTGTTTATTCTGCTGTAGATTCATCAGATTTCGTGGATTTATGAGCTGGAATCAGATTAGGAAATGTTTGGCTATTGTTCATCTAATTTTTCTGTCCCCAGGTTTTTCCTGCTAGTATTCCAGGCACACATTTCTTAGACAGTGATTGTGCCACTATCACTGAGGTTCGATTCATTATTTAAGCCATTTTTCTCTGTGCTTCATTATTGATAGTTTTTTATAGTTGTCTTCAAGTTCGCTGCTATTTTCTTTTGCTGTGTCTAATGCTGTTAAGTCCATTCAATGACTTTTTAGTTTTAGATATTGTATTTTCAATTCTAGAAATCCTATTTGTTTCTTTTTTATATCTTCCACTTCTCACTTCCTTATGTACATACTTTAGTATTCTTTCTAATTCTGCTAATTCTTCTAATTCTTGCTAATTCTGTCATCTGTTATTTTTTATTAATTTTTTGAATTTGAGGACCTGTGTTATGTTTTTTTCTAATACGTGTATACATACGATAAAGTTTAATTTATAAATTGGACACATCTCTGTTATTTGAGTCTGTTTCTACTGACCATTTAACTGGATGCTGGACATCACAAATATTATATTGTTAAGTAGATTTTGTCGTCTTTTAAAGGGTATGAGTTTTGTTTGGCAGGCAGTTAAGATATTTGTAGCTTACACTGATCCTTTTAAGACTTATTTTTAAGTTTCCTTAGGGTGAATCTGAAGCAGCCATTACTCTTAAGTGCTAGTTTAGCCCTACTACTAAAGCCTCTGATGTGTCTGAAGTCTCTACCTAATTCAAAGGTGTTTAACTAGGCCTCTCTAGTTAAACTGTGATTGGTCAGAAGTCAGATGTCGTGTAACCTGGCATGAGCTTTGGGCATTGTTTAGTTTATAGCTCCATGGTAGTTTTTGTCTAGTATCATGGAGTCTCAGTGCATAAATAACTTAGTATTTAGCCAAAGACTCAAAAACACTCTTGTATAGGTTCCTGGAACCCCTTCCCTCTCCATACTCCGACTTGCAAATTTCAGGTGCTTCAGCCTTCCTAGGATGAAATTTAAAATACACTAGAGTTGAAAAGGTCAAGTTTACAGAGCTGTAATTTACAGACAGTAAAGTTTACTCTTCTTAAGTATATAGTTTTCCATGTTTTGACAGACATACAGTCCTATTTACACTGTAATCACAGTCCATTGTGATTATACAAATAGTGAGTATTTTCTATATATAGGCAATCAAGATACAAGAATGTTTTTATTATTCTCCAAAAGTTCCCTCATGTGTCCACCTACTCTCAGTTTTTGACCATCACTGATCTCAAATTGCCAACTCTCTAGTTTACTTTGTTCAGAAGATCGTGTAAATAGAACCATACAGTATAAACCTGTTGTGAGATATATTGGCAATTTTAAAATAAAAGGTAAATAGCCATATCTATATCTATATATCTATATCTGTATCTATCTCAGTTGTTTGTTCAAAAGACTGGATTTTATTTCTGAAATGAAAATGAAAAAAGCTATTTTACCTTTTATTTTAAAATAGGCAAAAAGTTTAATAAAACAAAAAAGGCTAATACCTTGTATGTGGGAAGTAGGGTCTAGTTTTTAAAAAATTCACATAGCTGGTAACAAAGCAAAACTGTTTATGAACCATCTCTTTATGTCTACATATCTCCTCCCTCCTATAGGGGAGACAAATGCCAAAGAGAATGAAAACTCCTCCCCAGTGATTGGACCGTTTGATGTATTCTCGACCATCTCGACTGCTGTTCAGAGCACAGTGAGTATAAAGTGCAAGGTGTCCCTTCTCCCTTCCATGACTACACTGGGGTTTCTGTCCCTCCTTCTTCCTTGAAAAGCCATGGGACTAATTACTCTTATGGCATTCCAAATCACTGAAGATCAGTTACTTTGGATCTTAGGGGTAGAGTGAGAACTACTTGAAAACTTTCTTTAAAGGAGGGAGCAGGAGGTGAAATGTAACAGAGAGGCAGTGTACGTAATACTTTATGGACTAGGGGTTCTTACTTTGGTGGCCATAGAAAACTGCTTTAAAAAATATTTTCCTCATAATTACATCTTTTAGGCAAAGGGGAAGTATTATATTTATGAGGGATACTTGTAAAACTATATATGACTATAAACATTTTTTAAAGGGTAATATAAGTATCTTTCCTATATGAGGGTAAATAGCTAGTACTTTCAAATTTTAACTTTTTATTGAAGTATAACACATTTACAGACAAGTGAAGTCCTAAGTGTTCAGTTTGAATTTTCATGATATGAACACATTCAGACCAACCAGCAATGTGGTGGTATGTCAGATGGCCCCTAGGCTGGCTCCCCGTCATCTGTGCCTTCTGCTCTTGCCTGTCAAGATAACCACAGTCCTGACTTCTACGATCATAGGTTAATTTTGCCTGCTTTTAAACTGTACATAAATGGAATTGTACAGAATGTATGCTGTTATATCTGGCTTCTTTCACTCAACATTATGTTTGTATGATTTATCCATGGTGAAGTTTGTGTGACGTATTTGTATTCTTTGCTGTGCTCCATTGTGTGACTATGTGATATTTATTCATTCTACAGTTGGTGAGTGTTGGGATAATTTCTAGTTTTTAGCTTTTTTACAAAAAGGCTGCTGTGAGCATTCTTGTATGTCTTTTGATGAACCTCTGTATAAACATCTACTGAGTATAACCATGTGTGCAATTGCTGGGTCACAGGACATTCATAGGTTCAGCTGTAGTAGATGATGACAGTTTTCCAAAGTGGTCACACCAAGTTATAGTCTCACAAGCAGTGTGTGATTGTTTCAGTTGCTTTATATTCTTGCCTGTATTTGGTATTGTAAGCCATTATTTTATATATTCAAAACACTCAGGTGTCTTTTTTCAGTATTGTTGTCATGAGAGTGTATGTGTTTCCTAGGGAAAGACCGTTATCAGTGGGGGTTTGGATGCCTTAGAATTCATTGGGAAAAAGACAATGGATGTAATAGCAGAAGGAGATCCTGGATTTAAAAGAACCAAGGATCTAATGAACCGGAATTCTACACTGTCTCAGGTATTGTCTTTACCTGTTTGCTTCCTCTTTCTGTTTTTTTTTTTTAAATTATTTATTTATTTTTAGAGAGGGGAAGGTAGGGAGAAGGAGGGGGAAAGAAGCATGAGCGTGTGGTTGCTTCTCACAGGCCCCCTGCTGGAGGCCTGGCCCACAACCCAGACATTTGCCCTGACTGGGAATCGAACCGGTGAACCTTTGGTTCATAGGCTGGCACTCAGTCCACTGAAACACACCAGCTGGGGCCCTGTTACTATTTTGATCTGTATTTTTGCCTGTTGTAACTTGGGATGTTGTTAGCATTTCCTTTAGGAAAATTTTTAATAATTTTTAAATTAAGCTGTGTGTGTGTGTGTGTGTGTGTGTGTGTGTGTGTGTGTGTGTGTATAGGAGAGGTGGGAGAGCTCTAAAGGTTAGAAAACTCCCTTGTTCTTTTTTTTCCTCTGCTTTTCTTCTGGCAGGAGCCTCCTGTCAGTGTAGTGTAAGATGCCAAATCCTTTCAGAGTTGTTTATTAGATTAATATTTAAACTACTTTCAGAGAAACACCTGGTTCCTTGGGTTTATTTACCCTGTCTGGAATCAAATTATGAGTGATCATTTTTTCCCTGCAGCTCCTAAGCCTAGCACATTTGAATCACAATGCCAAGAATGAAAGGCTAGTAGGTTTATACTGTTACCCATCTCAGCTTTGCTTCCCTTGACTCTCAAAACTCACCCTTGAGCTCTCATTACTTGTTTCAGGGTAATGCCTCTCTCTTTTTTCAGGTTTTACGAGAGGCGAAGGAGAAAGAAGAGCAGTGGACCACCAATAAGGTTACTATGGAAACGGAGAAGAAAACTCATTATGGGCTACTCTTTGATGAATTTCAAGGCCTTTCACATCTAGAAGCTCTGGAGATGCTTTCCCGAGAAAGTGAAGTAAAGGTGATTCTAAACCAAAAATTTCAACTAGAATAGTCTTTAATAGTTTCTTTTCTTTTTGTAGTTAGAAGATGAAATTTCAGGTGGAGCCTTGAGGCGCTGAGAATACTGTGCCGAAACAAACTAAAAACTAATGTTTGAACTAATTGCTAGAAACAGAATGAGTCAAGTGTTATTTCTCTAAATTTAAACAAAAAAGGAGAAATTAATAAAGAAGTCTTAATAGTGCATTTGTTATTTTTTCTTCACCTTGGTCTTTTTTTTTTTAGTTTTTTTGGCTTAAGCTGCCAATTTGGATACAGTTAACTGTTAGCTTTTAATTAATTCAAGACTTTTATTTCCCCCCTAATTTTTAAACCATTGTTAAAAACTAATAATTTGCAGACATTTCTGTCTTACATTATTTTTGGAAGTACAAATTGTACCTTTCTGTAATGACCAGCTTGTATTAAGGTTCTTAAGGAATAGATGTGTTGGCTAGTGAGCTCATGATTTGATTTTAATTTGATCTATAGTCTTCTTCATTTGAGAATGTTTTCCATCTTCTTTTATATTCCCACAACTTATTATTTATGTTGTATTGATTCAGGTGAAATCTATCCTTAATTCTCTAAGTGGAGAAGAGTTAGAGATTCTAAAACTTGAATTGGATCAACTGAAAGAAGCATTTTCCCTGGAAGAGTTCTCTGAGGAAGAGGAGGAAGAGAAAAAAGGTAATAGGAAAACCCAGCATGTGAGTGGGAAGTCTGTATGTAGTGTGTTTAAATGCACTATATTGCTCTTAAAATAAATAGCTTTCTCTCTGATTACAGTAGCCTGATTTTACTTTTTTCATTTAGAAATTTCATGCAAATTCTCTGCAGCCTTGCTCACAGACTAGACATTGTTGTGAGCAGCTAGCCTTATGTGTGTGTCTTCCCACCACAACCCTCTACCCCTAGACTCTGGCTTCTCTACAAAACAACATATTGTAACAGACTGAATGTAAAAAAGATTTAAAGACCCATCGTTAAATTAAACATTAAAGAGTTTTGCAAAGATCTAAAACATGGCACTTGTATCACTGAAATTTTCCTTTTTTGGAAAATACAATATTCTTAAAAAGTACGTTAATTATTTTAAAAAGTATATTTGTGTTATTGAGTTATTGAGGTTTATTATTTTAATTAATAAATACTGCAAACATTTTAGTTTTAATTTTTAAAATGATAAATGTTGATTTGGTATATAAAATACATTAAAAAAGAGTCTTTGGGGCTCTGAGAAAGTTTTAAGAGTGTAAAGGGGTCCGGAGACCAAAAGGTTTCAGATCTGCTAGGTTAAATTCTCATAAACTGCTATACTTCTGGAAATGTCTCTAATTGTTTTTTTAAAACCGTGCATTGTTATTTCCTTCTGTGCATTTATCTGCCCATTTTAAAATTCTCTTCCCTGTCATTGAGCTTGCTTCTGATTCTCTTCTCTAAACCTCATTGTCTATTTCTAATCCATTGTGAGTGGAAAACCAGGTAACTCATTTAAATCGTGTGTTAAAAGCAGAGTGCTCTGAGTGATAATCTTAGTATCTTTCTTGTGAGAGAAGGAAGTAAAGTTGAATGTGTGGTTTCTGGACTCAGATAGATTTTTCTTTTTTGTTCCCATTTGTGTTCTGCACTGTGTTCTAGGAAGTCAGACTGGTTGGTCATATAACATTTTGCTAAATGACATCTTAACTCTATGTCAAGAATCCTGATAAGAAATGGTTTTTGAAAGTAAACTTTTGAAACTGTCTTGAGGTATTGAGAAGGCAATAAATATCTCAAGCATGGTGGATGAAAGCTGGGCTTAGACCTGGGTTCAAAATCAAGATCTACCATTTACTAAGTCATGCAACATTGGGAAGTTACTTAACACTGAGTTTCTGTTACCTCAACTATAAGAAGAGGATGCTAATTCCTCTCAGATTGTTATAAGGACTGAGTGAAATATTATACATAATTTGTGCTACACAGTAAGCACTCAACAAATGATGGCCATTATTTTCATTATTAGGACGGCATAAGTAAATACAGGGTCCGGGGGAAGTGAGGCCTGCTTGAGTGTGGTTGGTGGTGTAATAATTTATAGTTTTAATTTGAACATTTACCTAAAATGTCATGTGGTGTGCTTCAGTATGATATTGTCATGTTACAGAATTACATGCTTATGATTTTATAATAAAAGACTTTGTAAAAAAAAAAAGGGCATAATTTGTGCTGGACCCAGTACATAAAGATCTGCATTTTAAAAGTGTCACTTATCAGGAAACCCATAAATTAATTTTGATTTGCTTAAGTTTCTTTAGTGTTCCTAACTAAGGCCTGATGTGACAATCCTTAGTTATTTATAAACTTAGGTTGTTTGTACATAGTGCCATTAACAGTATTTGTTCAACTTAGTCAACATCTGGCTTTGCACAGTAATCAGCAATCTTGATCTTTAAATACCATTCAGAGGACTCTAAGGGAGATTTGAAACAGATCGATTTGTGTTCTATGATATTTTTCTCTTCAGTCCATTTGCCAGAGATCAGGACTCTGCAAAATGGCAGTGGAATGCTTTATGCCCCTGGTCCTAACAGCCCTCCCAGTGATTTTGGTTGAGAATGCAGCCTTGGTATTTAATTATATCTCAATGAAGTGGATAAAAAAAGAAGTGGTGGTAGCAGAGGGGAGAGAAAACCACAGAAGCTGGTTCTGGTGATACTGGTCATCTTTATATCGATCAGCCCATAGCCCTTGCCCCTGTTTTACACAGCTGATCATTTCGCTTTGGAAGGAGACATCCTGATTAGGGAGTTTTTATCCTGTCTCCTGAGTCTCTCCAAAGCACTGGCCCTGTCTCCTTTCCATCCTTACATACTTTTATTCTAGTGCAACAGCTGCTTTTTATGCTCAGGTCTGTGGGGGAATACATGACAATGGTCTACAAACATTTTTTCATCAACCCTTAGCAGTAAGAGTTTTTTGAGCACTTAGATCTAATATAGCCATATTTGAATATTTATAAATTATACACATGTAGTACTATAATAATATATTATTTACATTCTAAAGTATGCTCTAAAATAGAATTTCTAAAAGAATGAGATAAATGTTTGTAAATTAAAGTTTCATATTTCCTCCCTGTACTCTATTGGATTATTTTGTGAACCCCTTTGGGTGCATGTATCCTAGTGTGGATTCAGGTTCATCCCTTGCACTCACATAATTTTGAGCTTAGCTGGGAAAACAAAATGCCTGCTTAAGAATCTGGTTTCATACTTTTAGACAGATATGATCAGGAGTTGCTTCTATGAGTTCTATCAGTTACAGTAGTATCATTTAGTGAGATTAGCTCTTCCCAAACCAATTATACCCAGGATCACTAAGCCATCTGACTTCTCTGCCTTAACTGCCAAGAGAAGGACAAAAGAATGGCAGATGGAGAGAGAACCAAGATAGAATTTTTTTTCCCTAAGGATTTTGAAGAAAAAGCTGCTATGAAGCAGTAGTAATTGGCTCTGATAAACCATGAGGTGGTGCCTAAGAAAGACTCGATTGTTAGTGCTAGATTTCCATGTATAAGAGTTCTCTATGCACTCTGTAATATGCATTCTGTAATACAGAGAAGCCTTTGGCTGAGCTTCAAAGGGATATTGGATAGGATATTGGATATTGGATAGGATTTAGATGAAAAGAGTGGAAAAGACCATTTTCTGCCATTTGTGTGTGTGTGTGTTGATTGTTTTTGATCTTGACTCACCTGTTTACATGTACGTTTCCATAATGTGAGTATCCCGTGTTCCCCATCATCTCCCACCAGGCCTATTCCAA
>PVKM010022415.1:0-21802 GCA_004027735.1 Carollia perspicillata
ATTCTATAGGGATGACCCTGGTTCTTAAAAAAATTCCTTCCCTTATTTGGTATTGCCCTCAGGGTCTGTGTAACTTATGGTCGTTTGCTCTCTTTACACAGCATCCTGTTATGCAGCCCTGTATTCTTCCATTTCCTCATTCTCCTAACCTTTCCCTGATGCTAAGGTTATTTAGGCAGTCTGGGGGCTCTTACACCATGATGCATTGGGTCTAGCCTTAACTGGAAATAATGGTTGTCAATTGATGCAGACACTGGCCAGCAGTGTCCACAGCATTGTAGATGAGACAAGACAAATTCACATGGACTACTGAGTCCTGTGAAGAAAAAGGGATGGCACAACCACTCTCTCAAGGGGAGAGTGCCTTGGAGAATCTTGGCCACTCTCTCAAGAGAAGAGCATTCCGACTCTTGCCTTGACAGGTTTTTATTGCTTTTCTGGGCACATTACATTGAGGATGGTCCTCATTTACTATGCACAGGTTTGCATTAGGTGGTTACCTTTTTCAGAAAACAAAGGAGAGGATGTTACTAATTACATCAGAAAAGAAAGATATTTGCAAATGTAACGGGAAAAGTGGTTGAATTGGGTTACACTTGTCCTTGGAAGGTTTAGCATAGATTTTAGGGAGTTACTTTAAGGATATGCGGTAAACATTTTCTGTCTCAATTCAGGGTGAGGGAGTTATAGCAAAAAGCAAGTCTCAAAACGGTCTAGGTACAATGCAGGCCTGATTCCCCATGGGAGAACCTATCTGTGGGCGTGCAGTCCTGTGTACCAGACCTCACTTTCCACTGGCCTTTCCAAGTGGGAGCTGGGCCCATGCTACACAGAACAGTCTCTTATAGTCAATGGTAGGGACCAGGAGGACAGGGTGAACGTGGGGTGTGAAATCTGGAGACTTTTTCAGTCACAAGTGGAGGGTGTACCACTGGCACCTATTGGTAGAGGCCTGGAATGCTGCTGAACACTCTAGGGACCCAGGATACCCCAGCACAACAAAGAATTTTTCAGTCCAAAATTTCTATTATTTCTCTGGTTTATAATTGTCTGGTCACATATCAGCTGGCCCATTCTGTAAGATCTTTGAGTGCAGAGAACACTTCTTATTTTCTGTTGTATCCTGGCACCTAACACATATAATACAGAACTCAGTATATAGTGAGCTAAATGAATTAATGAAGATGGTATCCTGTCCTTCAGGAAGCCCATGATTTCAGGGGTGGAGGTGGGTAAAT
This sequence comes from Carollia perspicillata, assembly GCA_004027735.1. Taxonomy (NCBI): domain Eukaryota; kingdom Metazoa; phylum Chordata; class Mammalia; order Chiroptera; family Phyllostomidae; genus Carollia; species Carollia perspicillata. The sequence continues at coordinate 1,239 of PVKM010022415.1, forward strand.
GGGCGAGTCAGTAATAACATATGTCTGGTCTTCAAATTACAGTAACAGAAAAGCTATGTTGTATAGCTTTAGACTTTATCAAATACATACACATACAAAACAGAAAGTGAGCACTTTAAAATAATTAAGGCAGGGCAACAGATGAAACCCGGCAATGGGCCTTTTCTACACAAGTCACGACAAATTTCTGGTAAACCCTGGCTTCAGCCCACATGTGACTGAACACCTACTAGAACCAAGTGCTAGTGCTTCATGGAATTCAACAGCATGCTGTGAGCTAGGTACTAGACATCTAGGAGACTTCATTGGAGCTAGCAAAGTTTACATGGCATATCACAATGTAAAAAGTTAATAAGAATAAATAATTGAAACCTTGTTTGAGATTTGTTCTTCATTCTCAGCCTCCATTTCATGCCCACTGTGTGCTAAGTGTTCTGAAGTCAGCAAATTTCTCTACTCCTTCTTGAACCTTCACCTACCAGCCTCTCCAGCCTCCCAGATCTGCCTTCTTCCATGATTTCTTTGCTCAGCCACCAAGGGATACTCTCTGCATAGAAACCAGTTAGAATTTATTTTTAAAAAAATCTTTCCTGGATATGGTTCTCACAGGTTGGAGCTGCACTTGTGATTACTGCAGAGCTGTGGCTTCAGACCAAAAGTCAAGGTTAATTCTACCTGGGATTGTGAGCAAATCTTTGCAGAGCAAATAATATTCAGACTATCAGTTTACTGAAAAGAAATTTAACCATTAAGCACATAGAAACACAACAGAAGGTCTGGGCCTCATGTTGCCTGGGTAGGCAGGATTATCTTCATTCAGCAGCAAGTATACTTTGTTAGGGGGTCAGGAAGATCTTTTGTAGAAACTTGCTAAAGAGTAAAGTAAACACTAAGAGTGTGGTTGTGAGTTCTCCAAGCCTAGATTTTGAAAGAAAGATACTGAGGCTTCGAGTTAATATTATTTTCCTTTTGCACTAAACTCTTGCAGTAAAAGCCAATTGTTTATCAATTTTAGGGCAAGTATTGTGAAAATAAAGGCCAACTTCTTTATGATCCAAATTGTCATAGTTTTATTAGGAGCAACTATTAGTGACAATAAAGTTACTACCTTTAATTTTATGTAAAATAACTCTTTATTCTGTAGTCCCATCTAACACACTGCTGCAGCAGAGAAATCCCCAAATGAGACTAGAGTATACAGTCTCTTCCTAGACTAGATTAAGAAGTGTTCTTTCAATCAAGATCAATGGCATTCATCACCTGATTATAGATTTAGAGATTTCACAACTTTGTGTGTTTTATACCAAGTGAACCTTTCAGAATAAAATGTTGCCGGTATTTTATATACTTTATTCAAGTTGGCTTTCTGCAAGTACATGGAAGAAACACCAGATGGTAATGTGTCTAAGGACAAGGAAACTGGTGCAAATTTTAGAAAATTCTTGGTCATTTCCCTCACCCAAAGTTAGGAGGGAATTCTCAGTTGAAATGACTTTCCAAGTTTCAAGAAGTAGCTGATTTTCTTAAAATTGTGCCATCAGTCTGCTTAACAGTATGTCAGGCCAGATCACAGTATTCCATTCAGAGAAACTGTTATCTAAATCTTCTTCCAATCATTGATGAACATATTGATCAGGACAAAGGTAAGCCTCAGAAACCTGTGACCCACTGAGCCATTGAAAGTCCCTTTCCACATTCACCCTACCCCTAAACACCAGCATTTTTAGCTTCTCAAACTGGTTGTACCCATTTTTAAATCTCTGAAAAGGCTCAAGGGTGAGGAAAAAGAAATGTAAGGTGTAGTGATGCAAAGTCTAGGCAAATCTGGGCCTGCTGGCACTTTGTAAGACAGATGGCTCTGCAGATACAACTCTCACACTCAGCTGTAAGGTAAACTGTGAACTCAGGAGCAGCAGGTGGCTGGGGAAACGCAATGCCTCCATGCTGTCTGCATGTTTACATTGAGATTTTAGAGACTGAAATCTTCCTAATTGAATTCAACAAACACTTATTGAGAAATCACCATGTGAAAATGCTATGCTACCCCTTGAGACCCACAGAAAGTTGGATAATAGAGAGCTCTGGCTTTAAGGTTATTTAATTCACTGTGCCAAGGACCAGAATGTGGGAAAAGCAAATAGTTATATAGAAAGAAAGAACAAGAGATTGATTTCAACCTGGGAAATTGGGCTAATTTTTTTAGAATCAGATGGTCAAATGTGAGAACAGAGGCTTGGCTTCTATATGCAAATACACTGGGAAGCTTCTTTCAAAAGGAAAAAAACGTCAAATAAGGGACCAGATGCAGAAGAGGACAGAAAGAGTGTGGGTTTATGTGAGTGTGTACCTGTATATGTGAGAGTGGGTGTGAGTGTGTAAGTGAGGGTATGAATGTGTGAGGTGAGTGTAATTTAAAGAAGGACTTACAAGATGAGGCTATTAAAGATGGGAAGAGCCTAATTGTGTAGCACAAAAGGCCTCCGATGCTTGCTTCCTCCTCAAAAAATAAAAGAAAGAAAAATTCAAGGCAGGATGAATACTAAGACACTTATTTATTCAATTGGAAGTTTTCCATTGGAGATGGGTAGCAAACCTGTGTTTTAAAACATTTATGTTAATTAAATAATTTGTTGGTAATGTTACAGAACAACAAACAGGTCCAAGGCGGGGGGCAATATTTGGCCCACCCAGGGATGCCAAAAACTGTTACAGAACAACACAGGAGCCCCCCCAAGGATGGTGTACTAATACCGTCCAGACCACCTACTGGGCTTGTGTGTCCACCGCCAATTGCAAAGATATCTCTCAATGCCAAAGATTTGTGGAAAGGAAAGGTTTATTTAAAGCTATACAGACTTAAAGTAGTGACCCAATGTCCCCATTAAAATATCAAAGTTCCTTAGGATAACTACAGACACCACAGCACTTCCTTCTCCCTCTGCCCTAATTCCGGGTACTGTAACTCAGGAAAAGCAGCATACGTCCATGTTCCAGGCTGCTGGCACCATCAGTTGTGTAGCTGTTCAGGCAGGATCTCTAATTAATCCAAAGCCATGTTGGCACCTTCTCGAGGTCTACTGGCAAGAGTTCTTTCACCCTTCTTCCAGGCAAATGGTTTTTTCCTCCACCAGAGCTGCAGTGAGGGTAGGGTCTCATGGCATCGTGCAGAGATTCTCTGATAAAGCCGCATGGTGGTTCCCCCTACTAAAGCTGTGGGGGTCCCCACTCTGGTGAAGCCTTGTGGCCCACTGTCCTTCACATGGCTGCAGTGTCTGGGTTTAAATCCCTGTGCCAGTCCTCCTTTGCAGCCCCATTTCCGGCTCCTCCTACAATCAGTTACACCTGCCAGCATCCCTGTATTATTCCAAGTTTACTAGGCTGCCATCATAAGTCTGGGCAGGTGTGGCCCCATGTCATGGAGCCAATCATCTCCAAGCTTCCAAGCAGGCCCTATAACTCAGAAGACCTGCCCCTAGTTACATCCTGGGTGCAAGTCACTTCCATCACCTGGCTCAGAGCATGGCCACAGCTATTTAACATATCTATGCAACCAGTTAAAGGTTATAGATATGTTAAATGAGCATGCCAGAGGTTAGTTGCAAAGTTGTTGCTGTACAAAACAGCTCTCAATGGCCCTGCTCCATTTTTCCCTTCCCCCAGATCACACCTGTTGGGGGGAACAGGAGAGGAAATCTTAATATTTCCTGGACACCTTGAGTTCTGGACCCCATTCCAAATCCCTTTTTGGAGCCCTTGTCTTGGCTGCACCCTGTATCAGTAATAGTGGTAAGGGGATTAATTAGGAGATAATTGAAATAATCTGAAGAGGGAATAGTAAGACTCTAAAATCATTACACGAACTCTCTCTTGAGCACTTACTATGTGCCAGGCCTAAAACCAAGTGCTTTGCATACATTATCTCATTAAAGCTCACAGAAATCCTATTAGCTAAGTATTTTGATTCCCATTTCAAATGAGGACATACGTCAGTAACATGGCTGGTGAATGGTTTAGCCAGAAATGAACAGATCTGTCTGACCCAGGGCTGGTAATCACCACCTCACACTCTACCATAGGGAAATTTGAGGGTAGTGATAAGGAGGCAGAGCTTAAGGAGGCTCCCAGTGGAACCCAAGATTTTATTTCAGCCTAGCTGCTATCTGCAGATGCAGTAGTAGGGTTAGAGGGAGAAACAAGGAGTTCCTATCAAACAAGTTAAACTGGCAACATGGAGGACATTTATGTGGGGATAGTAGTCAAGAGGTGGAGTATAGGTCTAAAATGTAGATGAGGTCATGCAGGTGTATGAGAATGTAGAAGAGGAGAAGAGTGAAAGAAGTTACAACTTCATAAACTCCCATATTGTAGGGATAAACAAGAAAGAGGCTCCCAAAGAGCACTCTGAAGAACTTAAGGTGGTAGTACTGATCATCAGAAGATCTTCCATCTAAAAGATTTAAAAATTAGCAAATGAGACATTCCTTTGACCACCCTAGTCAAAGAGAAGATGTAGAAATACAGTAATACTTCTTTTTATGTGTATAATTTTAACAGGATAGAGCCCAGAACTGTATCTTAAAAAACTAATCATCCAAGAGCATGGCCTGCCTATGCCCTGGACCTCCTGAGTTCATGGGGGCAGGACAACCAAGCCCACATGCTAAGCTGGTGGAGCACAGTGTGGTCAGGTGTCCTGGAATTACAGATTCTCAGAGCAGTGGTTCCAGTGAATGGAACTACCATCCTTCCAGCCAAAAACCTGGGTGTTTTCTATGACACCTTCTCCCTATCTTTAAATCAAATGCCTGACTAAACTCCATTAAATCCATCTCCTGATTACCTCTTCCTTTAATCTAGCTGTCACTTCCATAATTCAGATTACTGTCACTCTTTGTTGGAAGTGTGACTACCATCTCCTATTTCTGTCCTCATCCTTCCCTCAAATCCAACTTCCCTGGAGCTGGATAAGTACATTTGTCATCATGTCCTATAAAGTGTCTCTGACCCTAAAATGTAAAGAACCACTGTTGAAGTCAATGAAAGCAAGTGAATTAAGCCTTCATTTTTCTAGATTGATAAACCCACTAGGCGTATGGGCTCTTCCTTCTGCCTGGAAGGCTCTACCCAGATACCCACACGACTGGTTCATTTACATTTTTTCAGGCCTTTAATCAAACCTACGTTCTTAATATGGTTTCCAAGGCCACCCAACTTGGGCTTTCAGCACTCACTTCCCCATCATATTAGTTCCTATCCTTTCCCTGTGTTACTTTTCTCTCTGCAACACTTACTATCCAAACGACTACCTACTTCACTTATTTACCTCATTCAATGTCTACCTCCTCCACATTCTGTAGGGCAGGAATTTTTGTCTGCTTTTGTCCACTGCTATATTCCCAGTATGTAGAAGCTCATTGACACATGGTAAAAAGTGATGTAAGATCAATGATGTTTACTGATTTATTGTTTGTTTCTTTTGGTGTTTCTTATCATCCTGGATTATCTAGCTAATTTTTCTAGTTCTCACTTGAAATACATAAATAACTTCAAATTATTTTTGAGGTTAGTTCCTCCATAACTAGCTACAAAAACAAACACACAAAAAACATCTGTTGTTTTAAGGAAGAACATTCTGTTATTTCACCTTAGTTTTGAATGCCAAGCATGGCAGGGGTGGGGTGAGGTGGAGAACTGTTCCATTTTAAAATTGTTAAAAATGAATTATAAATTTTCATTTGAAAGGTCTTCTCATTCATACTTTAAAATAGCTATAATATGATCCAGTTGAGTTAGGAGCTCTCTAATGGTGAAGGAAAAATTAGTCCTCATATCTATTTTGCACTTAGAAAAAATGTAGCCAGTGAATATTAGAAAAACAAAGCTCTCTATTTTATTACTTTTTGTAAGTAAAGTTCATCCAAACCTCTTTAGAATAGAACTCACAGTTTTGAGAAAGTTCCCCTTGTCTTGAGGAAAATATATGTTTTTATAAAATGTAGGTGAGTTACATTATTTCTTTGCCAAAATGCATGGAATTAAGTGCCCTGGGGCAACTAAAAATGTGACTCAGAAAAATACTTTAATAACTATTCTTCACTCATAGCAATACAAAGTCTGAGTCAGGTGCGGCCTGTGTGGAGTTAAAGTGTAGATCAAAATACAGTAGAAGGAAGTACCCACAACAATCAGGCACACCGTGTGGTAAGAATGCCTCAGGGGGCCAAACTCATCAGGGCAGGTGTTGCCTGGCTTCCAGAAACCAGAGAATTAACCTAATGCAAATGTCAGCCTTTATTAACATGGTATCACAGCTGCTGAAATTTAGTTACTACACTTAGTCTCTGATCTTAAAAGCCAGTGGGTCATTTTCATTCTAGATCTGCTTTGGAATTTCACTCCTGATGATTAATTTTCACTGTTAAATGATTCTGCCCTGTTGTCTAGTACACTGGAAATAATAATGCCAATGATTAGTGTTTATTGAGTATTTGCCATATGGAAGGCATGTAATGAGTGTTTATATATTATATCTCATTTAACCATCAGAACAAATCTATGAGATAGCTATTATCCCCCAGTTTACAAATAGGGGAACTGAAATTGAGAGCATTTAGAGACCTTGGCTAAAGTCACACAAGGCATCAGTGATGAAGAATCCAGAACTGACTTCTGTTCTGTAGCCATTACCCCAGTGCTCTCCTGCCCTTCTAAAGCAAGAAAAGCTACATGCTAAATCGGGGGTGCGGGGGGGGGGGGGAAGGCTCATCCAGTCTGTATTCCAAATTGACACTTCATAAGTTGCTTCAAAGGAATAATAGGTTGAGAATTATTATTTTGAAACTTTTGGGTAAGGTGGGCTGGGAGGATGTCACTAAAACAAAACCAAACAAAAAATCCTATGGCCATTCCAAACCAACAACATAGTACTGTGTGTGTATTTGATGTATGATCATTCAACAATGTGTGTTTATTTTTTAAAAGTCAAAAACTAACAACACACACACAAAGATAAAGAGAAAAAAGGAAGGAGAACATCTCTAGCCTGCAGGCAATCTGTCTGCCATCCCACTGAGAAGCATCAGCACAGCTGCCTGCTCCGTCTCAGCTTGTCGTCAGTGGTTCTCACAGAGAGAGTGTCTCCCTGAACTGAAACAGTTCCAGTGTGCAGAGGTCTGCATTTTCCATCCATGGGCCCTAAGCATGACCCCACACTTGATGTATGCACAACAGCAATGGCACTGCTCACTATGGGAGACTCAAAATATTTATATGTGGTTACTTTCTCATTATAAAAGTATTTTATAATGGTAACTTTCTCATTATAAAAGTATTTTAGAACTCAACTCCATTTGTGTATATTCAACTCTCACATTTCTAACACATTTTGAAAAATTATTATTACAAGTGTCCATTTCTTTTTAACTTAAGTTCTGCAGAATTACCTTAACAGGTATGATAATTTCTCTTTTGTGTTCTCTCAAAATCATCAAAACAAATAATTTGCAACATGTTTATTTCCCAGGTGTTTTTCAATAGAATTAATACTGTTTGCCATGGTGCATAAATAGAATGGGGGTGGTTCTTCTAATATGAAACCAGGATGTTGCATACTTACCTCCAGAATAAGGTGAAGCTTTCTTTGTGCTAAACACACACACACACGCGCGCGCGCACACAAATGAAAAACAAAACAAAACAAAACATTCTTTATATGTAGTTTAATTTTGGTGATAGAGAAAAAAAATTTTTTAGAAAAAAAGGGAATGCTATTATGAGCAGCACTTAACGGGGGCAGCTCTGCCCTCTGGTACAAGGTTATTACATCTTTAGCTAATTTCTGCAAATTTGTGTGGAATCAGGTCCTCACTGTGATTAAGAATATCTTATGTAGAACCTTCACTTTTTTTAATAGCTAATTTATTTCTCTCCTCAACAGGATGTAGTAAGGCACATAATGAGATCTCATTATAACGGGTTTTAATATAACATAGGTCAAATGGTGCCCACACAGCAGAACTACAGACCACCAGATTCTAATTATATGCAGTTTAGAGGAGTGCATATTGTTGGACTTTTGTCTGATACTGTTAGTCCTAATCCCCAGATACTCAACTCCACTGGTTTTATTAAGCCAGTTCAGTAAAATAAAAGGAAAAGAGAGATAAAACAGCATGTTTTTTTCTTCTTAATTTACACACGGGATTTTTGCTCTATGTGCTTAGATGTGTTAGATATAACACTGAAATAGGTATTGCAGGGGTTGTAAAAACATATTGGACACTACTCCAGGAAGGCATAGCCTTAGCAAAGCCTGAATGATTGAGGGCCCAGGCTCTGAAGTCCAATTGCATTTGTGTCCTGGTTCTGCCACTTGCTAGCTGGGTTAACTTGGGCAACTTACTTGACCTCTCTGTGCCTCTATAGCCTTCGCTGTTAATCAATGGTAGTAGCATTACAACCTTATCACCAAGCATTAACTGACAATAGCACTTAGCACAATCTCTGGTATATAGAAATTCCTTAATAACTGTTAGACAAGAGAAAGCAGCAAGAGGCTAATCTGAAAGTTGAATTGGGAAAATGAGATGGACCTACAGAAAAATGAGGCAGAATGGCAATGTACGCACAGTGGTGCGGGAAGGCCCATTGAGAAGTGGGGCCAAGGAGAGCAGGGGATGCTGGAGTAGACTTGGATGTTCATATGGAGGACATTTCCTCATAGGCGAGGACCTTGCTTCTCAGTTTGTCTCTGGACCAGCTGCCTTGGTATTACTCAGAAACCTTTTAGAAATGCAGACTCTCAGACCCACTCCAGACCTACTGATTTGGAATCTAAATGTCAAGAAATGCCAGGACACTCGTGACACATAAAGTTGAAATGCCTTGCTCTTGGACACATCTTGCTTCTTAAACACTTCAGGCCTGCACTACCTCTTAGCACAGACATCAGCACTTATAAAATATAATGCTGGGAAGAGGGAGACTATGCTCCCCAAAACTCCCACTGCTAAAAACTGTGAACGTTAAATTTTAACAGTTATGTATTGAAAATAGGATAGAACTGACAAAACTAAAAGTGTGAAACATAAGTTATGATTCAACTAATATTTATGCCTAAACAGGGTAAAAATCACAAATATTTATTTCATCCAGAATGAAAATGAAAACATATGATCATTCTCTTTGGGAGGGTTTGGGCAGAAATTCCAGGTACCACCAGGCTTATAAAAATATGCACCACTCCCCCCCACTGCAACCCAGACATAATCATATTTTAGTTTTGTGTCTGCCCATCTATCCTTGTCACATACACACACCAAACAACAACACAACATCTCAGTGAGTTATACTATGTACACAACACACATTGCAGAGAGAGAGACACATACCCCCAGCTTTATCCATACCTGGCCACTTTTTCATGTCTGCTTTCCTTCTGTTGGATGCACCTGCCCAAGTCTTGCTGCCAGAGATACAGCAGAATCTTTGATGTGGAATAAATATAATAAGAAATGGGATAAGAACAAAAGGGAAGAACTGATGGTGAAAATAATCTCTATCATTTATCAAGTGCCTGGTTGTGTAAGATATTGTCTCACAGATTATCCATTCGTTTTGCTTCTTGTAATAACTCACTAAGATAAGCTATTAATTCTCTGCTATTTAATTTGAGGAAACAAAGGTGTACAAGGTCAAATAAATTGTCAAAGTCCAGGCAGCCAAGGAGTAGGATAACTGAGATTAGAACCCAAGTCTTCTCTCTGACAGAGTAAAGCCAGCATCTATGCATCTATAGCCATCTCTTTGAAGAATGGCTTCTAATTTGTAATTTAAATGTAATATTTTCCTCAATTTCACTTTGTATGATGAGTGGGGAAGTGGCAAAGACATTTTCTGAAATCAGACTAAATTTTAGCTGTAGATGGTGAAATGCAGAATAATTTCCTCTGTATTTTAGAAGTTCTTCATTTGAACCATCTGTTGCAAGCTGACAGATGGTTTGATATATGACAGGATAATGGGTCTTCAATTCTAGAAAGGCATAAGGAATGCTGAAAAATAGCATGAACTGAGCTAACACCTCTCACTTACTTGCAAAAGAAAGTGTTTGCGGGAGGGAAGTGTGAAATATAATCATAATCATTCCCCTAAACAGAAGATTTCTCACAATTGCCAAAGGTCAAATCTAGTAAAATAAGCCTATTCTAAAATTATGCTAAAGTTTTCAAATCCAGTCATTTAAAAGGGAATACAGAGGGAAAAAGATATGCATAAAGAAAAATAATAAAAACAAACCCTCAAAACCCTCCTTCTATCCCTATCTTTCAGCTATTTCATTTTTTTAATAGGCAGCCAGTGTTATGAGTTTCTTATATTTCTGGGATAATTTAGGTAGCAGGCAACTTTTTTAAATACAAATGATTTTCCCCTCTAAGTGACACAGCCAAATGTGAAGTCTCTATATGTTCTTCTCGCATTCCTGGGATATATATGAGAAATTACATATATAGTAGATATTTGGTGAGGTACCAAGGACACAAGTGCTTAAGACTCTCCCACCCCCAAGGAAAGTACAGTAAAGTGAAAGAGACTGACTTGTGAACAGAATTAAAATAGCACATACTCTGTACATTCTGAATGTACAATGATCAACCATTTGTTGATCATAGCAGTGACTCAGTCTCCCAGGCAAAACTTCTCCAAATAACCTTACATGTCTTAGCACAATCACCTCTGTGTTTTCCAATCATGTACTGCAACCAGATGAAATATTCACACACACAAGCGTGCACACCTGTTCGTCGCAAAGCTCTACTGATAGAGAACTACTGGCTCATAACTTAGACTGTATTAACAAAATTTTGGCCATATGAATTTCACCTCAGCAGATGAATCTGTTTTCAAAAGAATATCAGAATAGAGATTTAAAAAGTTAAGTCATTGCAGCTGAATTTATGGTCAAACATCACTGACCATGAGAAAATCAAGCCATGCCACTTTAAGATTATATCATCTTTACCAACATCATCCCGACCATTAATTCAACACTTACAAATTCCAGTCTCCATGCTTAACATTTTTATTTAAATTTAATTTTCACAACAATCCTGTAAGTTAGACGTTCTATTTCTTGTTATAGATGTGAACGCTGAAGACCAGAGAATTTTAAAATCCATGATGAATTTTGTTCTGTGGAATTATTTCCAGCCATGCATATCAACTCTTCCCTGTACTATCTGTGAGATAATCAGCAGTGTGGAATAGTAAGTTAACAGAATTATGTTTTCAAAGGAATATTTGACAACCTTGACTTATCTTGGCAGTTCCTTCCCACTCTGAGATTATGTAATTCCAGAGGAGGAACACGTGCATTTTTTTCAGTTTTGGGGAAGGTGATGGCCAGAGACTGCAAAGCAGGGTTCAGAAGGTGGCCCCTGAAAGGTCCACCAGCATTTTCTGAGTCAAAATCCGCCAGTATAGCTTACTTAAAATGATTTCACATCCATTTTTAAGTATAGCTTGGTGGTAGGGACAACTTAAAAATGTTTAGACAAATTAAGGAATGACTTTGAATTATCTAATATTTTAATTATCCATGGCTTTACCATTTGTCATTGTATGAATGAAGAAGACAGTTGTGTGTTACCTCTTTCTTAAAAAGTGTGTGTGTGTGTGTATGTGTGTGTGATATCACATATATGAGGGGGGACCCCAAAAATGGAATTATCAAAAAAATGAAATTATCTTCTGGATGGTAGTCCCTTGTAGTACAGGCTTCCCCCCTAGGTGAGTGTTGTAGGAACCCATCTGTATCAGTGTACCAGCTGGCATTGTTGTGAGAGGCTGCATGTGGCTTCAGTGAATTTTTCTAGACTCTTTCAACAAGCTTGCCCATTTCATGATGGGTGATTCACAAGAGCACCTGCCCACATTACACTGAGTGTTCAGCATTTTTTGACCCAAAACAGCATGATCCACATGCCCCAACCTCCCTATTCATCATATCTTACCCCAAGTGACTTTTTTGCTTCCCTGGGTGAAAAAGTCCCCTAAGGGAAATGTTTTTGTCAATGTGGAAGAGGTGAAACAAAAAAATGGCAGAAGCACTAAAAGGCATCAAAACTGACGAGTTCAAAGACTGTTTTGAGCAGTGCAGATAAAGTCTCAATGGGTGTACTGCATCACACAGAGAGTACTTTGAGGTGACTGAAGTTTCTACATGTAACAATAAATGCACAATTTTTATAAAAACATTCCAGGTTTTTTGGGGGGTCTCCCCTCATACATCTGACTTCCAAGTTTTATATATATAAAACACTGTGGTGAAGTAATTTTGTTCACATGATTAGAGAACATTGTAGCCCAGGATACATATGAAAGATGAAGTGGAGATCTGGCTGTTTTTGGCTTTCAACCTTTTGCCATGTCCTCTATGTGCCGCACTTCCAGTTGTCTCATCTGTACACTGCCTGACAGATAGTATTTTTTCAGCTGTGTTTATAATGCCCAAAGGCTTTATGTCAGGTAGACAAAGTTGGTGGTTAACAGTCTAAATTTTAACATTTTTATGTAGTTGGTTCAATAGCAGCCCCAGAATATTTTGGAAGTGCTATCAAATACATAAAAATTAAAAAAGACTGATAAGGTGTTCTATAAACATCTTCAAATATCCAGATTAATCCTTGACTCACTCTACAAATGTGATTTTCCCCCAAGTTATCTTTAAGACATCTACACTGGTTTCAACCGTTGCCTCATTTATAGTCTAGGACTTGGGCATCTTATTTGTTTCTATTATTACTGGTGAATGTGTCAAGCCAATATCCAACTACTTGAAAAGAGGGCTGCTTGCTGCATAAGCTAGGAACACTGAATAATGCTGTAAACACTGAATAATGCTGGTTGTTTCTCTAGGCTTACAAGCTTCTAGAAAGCTGCAACGGTTCAGAAAGACAGGAATGCTTTTTTGCTAACATTTGATATGTAAACAAATCCACCCAGAATTTTTTACTTCTTACCTCTCTACTCTACTTTGTTTATTGTTTGGCTCTCTAAGAGGAAGAGGGTTGCAGGTGTGCAAGTTCAGGAAGCTAATAGCCTCAGCAGCCACAAGAGCCACCAAAATTCCCAGTAAACTAGCAATCTTCCCTCCTTGCACTTCCTTCTGTAACAGCATGGCCCAGCGAATCTTCTTGTCATGATGAAGATCAACAAGCGTCCTTGTTGCAAGCAGGTAGTAGAAAAAAACCCAAACTTCCTCTAGATGCCAATTCCTAGGCCTTCCAGGTAAGCTATTCTGTGGAAGATTGATTAATTCAACATGAATCTGCTTTGAAAAACACCCAAGGAACAAGTCCAAAAGGATCCTGGATAAATCCTGATCTGTGCAGCTTCCCATTGCCCTAGACTAGCCTGTGCCCACGTGCATTTTTTGTTTTCTTTTCAAAACACCAAATCTTGCTCCTGCAAAGCCATTATTACCATTTTCAGTTACACATTCTTCTGTGATTATTTGAGTCAGGTCTCTTCCCTCCAACAGAATGAATACTGGCACCACGTCTGTTTTTATTAACTACTATATTCCTAACACCTGGAATATAGCTGGTTTTTACTAGAGATTTGAATAACTGAATAAACCTACCTGATTTGTTTTACCACCAAAATTCACTAAATAATACCAATATATGTTTCTATTCTGTTGTATATTCATTTTTTATATTTAGAAGAGTGTATATGAAATTTTATTGAGGGCTTACTATGTGTCAGGCTAAACATTTTATTGAATTAATTCATTTAACCTTGGCAAAAATTCTGTGAAAATTTATCATTATCACCCCTTTTTATAAATAGGAAAACTGAGGCTTAATAGTATCCAAGAGCTAGTTGATAAGAGTTGAGATGTGAGGTCAGGGCTGCCTGATTGCAAAGACAACTGTTATGTGATACCTTCTCCTCTAAAACTCTGTGTATAATAAAACCTACCTCACAATTTCTTGATGAAGATTAAGTGGAACAATGTACAGAAAGGTCTTAGCGTGGTCTTTGGTTCATAGGAATCAATAACAGCCATTATGGGTAATACTGCTACTATTACTATTCATTTCTTTTGAACAGTTATTAATTTTATAATATCCTGTTTTAAAGGTATGTTCTATTTGTAATAAAAAGGTTAAGCAGGATCAATTGGAAACTGAATCGAGTTTTAAGGAAATGTTTTTAAAATATGATTTGCAATCACATTGCAGCAAACTAATGAAGACTGCATTCATTCTGAGGTGGCCAAACAACCACGAATACCCACCACTTGCACCAAGATTGTGAAACCCATTGTCTATGAGCCAAAGGAAGAACTTCATAGGATAATTTTTAAAGTCTTATTTTCATAAGAAAAGTTAAAAACAAGAAACCAGAAGCCTCAGGTCTACAGCTGAGCAACTAAAAATCTATTGATAAAGTTCTCTAGGAACAGACTCAAAAAGAAAAAATGCAATATATCAATCACAATCAAATTTAACTTAAAAGAAAAACAAATGAAATCCTACATTGATTCTCAAGCATAAGACAGATTCTTCAGACATGAAACAAGATGACTATTACCAGCCCTGTAACAGAAGAACAGCAGCATCCTCTGCATCTTTTTACAAAATCCTGATTAATTGACAGTGCAACTGTTATATATCTAGGATAATAACACAAAACTACCCAGACAGTGCAGAGAAAGGAAAAATGTAACTCACCTGAGAGCTAAAAACAGATCTTCTTTGGCTGGTATCTCCCTGCTCCTACTCCATTTTTAGAATAGTACCCAGCCTATAATGCGAAGATAATAAGTACTGGACAGATGACTGAGAAAGAGACATAATGATGGGCAAATAAAAAATCAATGAGATTGGTAATCAAACAGATCTGACTTTGGTATCCAGTTTCTCTACTTACTTAACGTCTGTATGCTTAGCAACTTAGTGACTCTGAAAATTCCAGCAACTCAATCTTTCTGAACTTTGATTTTCTCATCTACAAGGTAAGGTCAATAGCAACCACCTAAAAATGTTATTATGAAAATTAAATGAGTAATGTATGTCACATACAATATCTGGGACACAGTTACTGCTCCATAAGTGATAGCCATAAATATTAATATTACAACTTAATTTTTATTATGAGCCAATAAAATCATGGGCCCCTGAAAGCTATAGAGTGCTTTTTAAAATAGATTAAGAACACAGATTCTGGAACCAAACTCCTTGGGTCCAAATCCTAGCTCTGCCTCTTTCAAGCTGGAGTTAAGTAAGTTATCCCATCTGTAAAATGGGACTGGATACCTCATCCAATCTGACCAGCCAACTATCCTGGACCAGGTCCTGAGAATAGCAGGATCCAGTCAGACTTTCACCTTATATCTAGCCTGAAGTGTGGGGCCCACCTCCTCCTTGGGAGAAAGCCCAAGCATCCCTTTGTTAACACTGATCTGCCTTCAGACCCCCACTGGGGTGATGCATTGGGCTACCATATGAACCCACATATGGCACCCTGCAGGCCAGGAGGTATGGGAGAGGCAGGCTGGCCTTACAAGAGCTGAGCTGAAGGATGGCTACCAGGCCATCTTGGACTCAAGTACCAAGAGAAATTGGGACATCAATGAACAAAAACAAAAGAAGGAGCTTCACTCTCCCTTGACCTTGGATATGCAAAGGTCTGTCCAGAAAAAGTCCATCTATTGTTAATATAGTGAGAAAAGTTTGTATGACATTGATATAACTTGGCAGTCAAGGAGAGTGGGCTATGCATGTGTGGACAATGACGACTTCGCTGTACTAGTCAGTGAGGATGGTAGATGCCAGTGAGTGAGCATGTGTACTATGACTATCACATTCAAAATAACTGAGCAAGCAGAGCAATGAATCTGCATCAAATTGGCATTAAGCTTGAACATTCCTCTACAGAAACTATTCAGATGATTCCAAAGCCTGCAGCTATGGGCAACTGGTGATTGGCAGTTTCATCATGACAATGCACCTGCTCATATATCACATCTCATGCAGAGCTTTTTGGTGAAACATCAAATCAGCCAGGTGACTCTGCCCCTCTACAGCCCAGATTTGGCTGGCACCCTGTAACTTCTGACTTTTCCCAAAACTAATGTCACCTTTGAAAGGGAAGAGATTTCAGAATGTCTATGAGATTCAGGAAAATATTACAGGACAGGAATGGTGAGTGGAAGAACTGTATGAGGTCCCAAGGTGCCTACTTTGAAGGGGACTGAAGAGTCATTGTCCTATATGCAATGTTTCTTATGTCTTGTATCTTCTTCAACAAATGTCTCTATTTTTCATATTACATGGCTGGATACCTTCTGGACAGACCCATAAATTTACTTCCATGTGTTAATTGTGGATTAGAGCTGTGCTGTCTGAAAGTGTAGCAATATTGGCATCGCACACTTGAAATGTGGCTGATAATTATTTAAGATGTGCTGCAGGTATAAAATACACACTGATTTCAGAGACTAGTACAAAAAGTAATCTATTAATAATTTTATCAAATGGTAATATTTTATACAATGGGTTTTATTATAGAAATACATATAATGTGTTGATATAATTAATTATACTAATTTCTTTTTCCTTTTTTAAAATGTGGCTACCATAAAATTTAAATTATATATGTGACTCACATGTCTGCCTTGTATTTTTCTTCTATGAGAGAGAACAAGGTCAGAGACTCAGTGTTTCACCCTGTGAGGACCAAGCAGCCCTTACCAATCTTCAGGCATTCTCTGCCTTGCTTCAGTCACCTGGGCCATGAGTTATTTACTATTGTTCTTTAAATTAAATTGTCTCTTAAATTTCAATAAAATGCATTTTTGAAGAAAATCTGGTGCCACTACTGGTTATAGAGGTCTAGCATTATTTGACATGATTAGGACACAAACATAGAAATGAATCAATGAAAATAAAAAGTACTATATTCTAGCCGGACTCCAAGCCTGGGGACTTTTTTGATAAATAGATATTAAATAGGTTATAGAAACAGATCAGCACACCAGCTGAGACTTTCTCTCCTTTACTACTAGATTGAAAGGGAATTGTGAGGGAGAGTGCCTTTCTTCCTGAGTAACTTGATGTTATCTGTTGCCATGACTGAGTTCCCACAAAGATAGTTGACCCCAGATTTCAGAAAACCTGGGCATAATAGAAAACCACTCATTGAATGTGAAGCCAGTGTCCTGAATTCAACTGGGACGTCTAACTTCACTTCCCTGAATCTGTGAAATGGGTATAATTATGTTTACCCTAATGTGATTATTATAAACATCAAATGATTTTTTGCGATCATATGTTAAAAACTGTTGACATTCTTCAAATGTCATTATTATTGGTCCTTCCATTGAAGTACTAAAATTAACCTGAGTGGACAGAAAGTTATTCCATGCTTAGCTCTCCTCCCTTCAAAAGCAAGTCCAAAGCTCTGCCCCGAGATGAGCTTCTCTATCTTGCTGTTGGATTTGTTTCCTGATTCACACTTCCTGTTGGGAATCCCTAAAAGCTGACTTAGCAAAGTGAATCCAGTTGCATTGAGGGTGAGAATGACTGGTTGGACTGTCCAGTTTTGGGTCTAGGCTCTCCATGTAGGTGCCAGCTACAGAAAAAAGTACAAAGTCATCCAGTAAGAAAAACTGATAATAGTCTTTGGTGTTGAAACACAGGGAATATTTGCTAAAAGAAATGGGAATTTGGCTGTGTTCCCTGACAGCCAGCGGAGGTGCAGTGTGTCACTACTAGGCAGAGATACAGACAGGTGTACCTGGTTCTGAAATATTAAGTTTCTGTCACCAAAGATGATTCCCTCTGTATACCTCAGAGTAATCCAAGACAAACACCTTTAATATATTAAATTACATTCTAGTAAAAATGAGTTTGCTATCAGTAACCTAGGAGAAGTGAAGACAACAAAACACACCCAACAAGAAAATGGAAACAATGCATCCAGCCAGCTGTAAGCCAGGCTGCTCGTTCTGCAGAGGGAGCCGTTTACTTGGATCACTGAACAGATACATACAACATATGGCAGACACACAGCCAGATACTGTGTCAATGTTCTGTCAGTACAGAGTGAGACCACTGATTCAGGGCATATTTTATAAAGCACTAATGAACCACGGGTAAACCACTCAGCCCACTTGGCCTCAGTTTATTCGCCTGTGATATGAGGCTAATAATGCCTCCTCTGGCTACTTCTTGGGCTTTTACAGAGATCCCAAATATGAGAGTTTTTTTTTTAAGCATCCAAGCACCTTCCAAATGTTAGTCTCTCCACTCTGTGGGAGTAAATAACACAAGCAAAGTTCGCAGAAGTTATCTTTGAAGAGTTAATCTATGCACCATGATAACCTATCAACAAATGTTACAAATTTATGTCTTGAGTTTCTTCCATGCAAGTCCATCTCTATTTGATAGACAAAGGGTTGCATATGTAAATATCAGAAGAGTCATTTAGGCAGACCATTAACAGGCCATTAAATAACATGAGTGAGAAAGTTATTCAACATTCAATTTAACTTCAAGCCTTCTGCTTAAGTTATGCCACTATTTCTTTAATATCCCTCTAACACTCCTTTTTGAAATTTTAAAATATTTTTCGATTAATGTTTACATTCAGTACTATTTTGCATTAGATTCAGGTGTACAGCATAGTGGTTAGAAAATCATATATTTTACAAAGTGCCTCTAACACTACTTAATCCCTCTTCTAATGAAGATCATCAGCTCCAAAGCCTTATGCAAATATCCCCAGCTATAATTTAAGTTATTTTGTTTTCACTGTAGGACATTTATGTTTGCAGTTTTCTTCTATCTCTGTCAGGTTGTATGGGTTAGCAATTATAATATATGTATCATTTCCTTCTGGGATGGACATATTTATGTTTTAAAAATGGGTAATTGCTTTAAATTAAATATCAAATAATAACAAGAGGTATGTGGGTTAAATAAAAATTGTTTAGGTAGTACCAAAATGACTAAAACTTAGAGAACATTAATTAAGATAATTATCCATATAAAATGTACCAAAGAGCATCTTTCCCCCCAGCTTTTCATAAAGCTCATGATACACTACATTAGTCAAGTCATGCATTAATTACAAGTAAAGCATTTCCCCTGACTATGCTTCGATTTCTTCATAAGAAAAGCAATGCTAACATAAGTACCCATGCTGTGAGGTTAATGACGTCTGTAAGTGCTGAGCAGAGGCCTGGCATAGAGGAAGCACTCAGTAAATGTGGGTGAAGGCAGCTGTTGCTGCTGCTCCTAAGACAGACATTAAACCATTAGTTCAGGACAGCTTCTGATGGACACTGCCCCTCTCCACCTTGCTCTGTGCCCGGGAGGTGACCTAGGTGGATCACATCACTGGGCACTGGGAAGTCTCTCCAGGAGATAAAGGATGAAAGCAAAGTAGGGTCAGGGATTGGCTCCTGTCTCTCTGTCTCACTCCCTGCGAGTAGCATTAGACTCAGGCTGACACCAAAGCTGAAAACTAAAACAGTCCAAGCTAACATACATGTTAGCTAGAACTTTTGACATAGTCTCCCCATCTTCACAGTTTGCTTAGTTGTAGAAAACTTGGCTTCAGGCTACTTTCTGAGACTCTTTCAATGTAAAAACTCTCAACTCTAATGGCATTTATAATTTGTTCTAATTATAAATCCTGCTGCTGCTGTAAGGACAAATAGGACCATCTGAAGTTTCTGTCTGGAAGAGCCATTGACATAATCAATCAGTGTTCTCATCACATTGCCACATTGTTTTTATTTGGTCTAATTATAAAATATGTTTTAAAATACACAATACTAGCCCTGGCTGGTGTAGCTCAATGGATTGAGCACAGGTCTATGAACCAAAGAGTTGCTGGTTCAATTCCCAGTCAGGATACATGCCTGGGTTCTAGGTCTGGTTCCCAGTAGGAGGTGCATGAGAGGCAACTATACATTGGTGTTTCTCTCCCTCTTTCTCTTTCCCTTTCCCTCTCTCTAAAATAAATAAATAAGTAAAATTTTTAAAATACACAAGATTATATAAAACTAAATAAAGACCATCACTGCTTATATTTTGCTTGCTTGTTTGCTTTATTGATTAGTTTCCACTTATAGGTAAGATCATATGGTACTGTCTTTCACCGCCTGGGTTATTTCACTGAGCATAATATTCTCCAGTTGCATCTGTGCTGTCGCAAAGGGTAGGAGCTCCTTCTTTCTTTCTGCTGCATAGAATTCCATTGTATAAATGTACCATAGTTTTTTGATCCACTCATTTACTGATGGGTACTTAGGTTGCTTCCAGCACTTAGCTATTTGTAAAGTGTGCTGCTATGACTATTAGGGTGCATAGGTTCTTTTGAATTGGTGTTTTAGGATTCTTAGGGTATCTAGGGGGAAGGTGGGAGGGGATAATGGGGGGTAAGAGGGAAAAGTTGTCAGGAACATGTATAAAGGACACATGGACAAAGCCAAAGAGGGGTAGGATCGAGGGTGAGAGGTGGGGATGGCTGGGGTTTGGGGGAGTGGT
>PVKM010022416.1:0-21862 GCA_004027735.1 Carollia perspicillata
ACCTAACAAATAATACTTCATAGGTACATACTGTCTATTCCATGCCTTCCTGTTTTAGAATCTGAGATCTGGGCGGTATCTGATTTGTTCAATAGTTCATAGAAACAATACTTAAAAGATGTATCTTTAAGTATGTGATGAATGAAATCTATATGTAGAGAGTTCTAACCTATAAAAAATTATTGTTTGTATTGAGCTGAAATTCATCTCTCATCTAAACATCAGTCCTATTACAACTTTAAGACATTCAAACTAAGTTATATTCTCTTATACAATTATAATTGTATATATCTTTATATTTTCCATCACACCTTAGTCAACATTGAATTTATCATGATATCTTGTAAAAATATTGAATTTAAATAATTTTATATGCTAAAAATTCTATAAATTATTTTTTCTATTTAATTTTTATTTTTATTTTAATTGCTGTTCAAGTACAGTTTTCTGTCTTTTACTCCCATCCCAGTCCACCCCCCCAGTGCTCCCCACCTCCCTCTCATTTCCACCCCCCCCTTAGTTTTTGTCCATGTGTTCTTTATACTTGTTAATTCTAATCATTTCAAAAGTCATGGTTGTAATCTAAATATATAATAACTAAGCATTTAAAATTTCCTCCAAATTTCTAAAAGTTGCCTAACCTAAGAAAATTCAATATACAAAAGGCACAAAATGGAAAAGAGCTAAGCGAAGATGCACTTTTTTATTTATAAAATGATACTTTGCTTTAAAGGGGTTTTATTTTTAAATAGCATGTTACTGTAACATAGCATCTCCACTCGCTTATTTCTTTAAACTTAATACATTGATAAGATTTTAGGATTTTATTATAAACTACATCAGAGTACTCTTGTTTTATTAATTCAGTAAATTCGAGTTCTTAAATGAATCACTGGAATCTGTGAAAACAAGAGATTCAGGTGTTGCTGACGGGTCGGCAGAGGGGTCCCTTTGAGTTGGGTTTTCAATGTATTGACTCAAAGGACTTGGTGTTTAGACAGAGGAAGAGACAGAAAGACTGGAAAGCTCAATTTTTCACAGTTTTTTGCTGGAAAGGACTTGAAAATCAGCTTAAAAAAACTTAACTCTCATTAATGGCCTCTGCTGGTTATAAATAGAAAAATCATAAAAATTCTCGACAGAATGCACTGCTCCTGAAAAAAGCCTAAAACCTGACAGCCTCTTGTGTAGATTTTTGAGAATTAGTAAAGAAACTCAAAGGAAAACGTTGTTAAGTGGCAAGCATATTATCCCTCTAGGGAAAACTACAGTGAAAATCAAATATTTTAGTGATGTGTAAACACTGAATGAGATGATAAGATAAACAACTATTCTTTATGTTTGATTAGTGTGGACATGTAATCCAATAATTTAACTCAGAAGAAAAACACAGCTTCCGAGGTGTCGAATGAAATTTTTGCTTACATAATCTAGATTATTGCTTTAATTTTGCTCTAAAGCTATTGGCTGTTGGCCAAGAAATAGATTTTTTTTTAATATAAGGGTTTATATACTCTTCCTCAGATTTTGGCTGGGGATTATATGAAACCAGTTCAGTGCAACCCCCTGGTTTATTCTACAGTTTATTACTTTATTAAACAATTTGGCATGAAATTGTTTATCGTATTTAAGAGAGTCTTAAGGTACACATACAAAATCATGTTACTTAAATTAGCTCAACTCAATTCTGACTCTATACATCTTCTGCATCTCTATAGCTGCATCTGCAGATAGCTCTGCACCAGAGCTATCTCCAAAATAGATTCTATGATGTTGGTTTTTTTCTTTAAAATAATTATCTGCTATACCCAACATAAAGTGTGAACTTCCTAGCCTAATGTGACACCCCTTGATAATGGTGAACTAGCCTATGTTTACAATATAGTTTTGGCCTCTCTGCTTTACAGCCTCTAGTGCCTCATTCTCCAGGAAATGTGTTCCCTTATGTGATTTCCTTATCCTACCACCCCTCATTCTGACTTGCAGGACCCACAAGGTGTCTAACTGGGCAGCTGTAACTCCAAGACTCACCTCACCTGTTACCTCCTCTCACTTTCCATGGTAGGCAGAATAATATAAGCAAACAAATAAAGAGATGACCAGGTCCTAAGCTCTCAAACCTGGGAGTATATTGTCTTACTTGCCAAAAGGGACTTTGCAGATGTGGTTAGATGGAGGACAGGGGAGACTGCCCTGGACTGTCTGTGTGGGCTGATCAAGGGTCCCTATAAGGGAAAGAAGGTGGCAGGGGAGTTAGAGAAGGAGGAATAATGATGGGATAAGAGGTCAGAGGTATGAGATTTCTGGCTCTGAAAATAAAAGAGGGCCACAAGCTACGGAATGCAAACAGCCTGGAGAATCTGGAAAGAAGAGGAACAGATGTTTTCCTATTTTCTCCAGAATGGTAGACAGTGTTAACAATAGCGTTAACCCTGTTAACACTTTGGTTTTATCTCAATAAGACCCATTTTGGAGTTCTTACATCCAGAACTGTATTATGAATCATATATAAATAATTTAATTTATATGACTATTTTATACAATTATATAAGTAGATAATGAATTTGTGTTGTCTTAAACCATCGACTTTCTGATGATTTGTTAGAGCAGAAGTAAAAAACTAATAAGTATCTTAGTACCTGGGAGTGCAGTTCTGATGTATAAACACAGAAAAATATGGAGTGAACTTGGAATTGGCCATGGACAGAGGCTGGAAGAATTTTAAAGAGCATGGCAGAAAAAGTGTAGATTGCCTTTAGTAGAATGTTAGTAGAAATATGGGTGTTAATGACTTTGCCCATAAGGACTCAGAAGAATGTGAGGGGGAGCTCGATAGAGGAAACACATCGTCTGTCTTAGACTTAGAGGGCACATAAGTCATCGTGAGCAGACAGTCGGTGGAAACGAGAATGTTAAAGGCACTGCTGGGGAAGGCTTACATGGAAATGTAGAGCATGCTATTAGAAAGGGAAGGAGAGAGGATTCTTGTTAGAGAGTGGCAGGAGACTTAGCTAAATAGTGTCCTGCAGTCACATGGAAAGCAAAACTTGTAAACTGTAAATTTGGCTATATAGCTGAGGAGATGCCCAAGCAAAGCTTTAAGGATGCATCCAACTTTCATTTGGCTGCTGAGAGTGAAATGTGAGAGGAAGGAGATACTTTGAGGAAGAAAGATATGTTGAGCGAAAGGAAATGAACTGAGAAGTTCTCAACCTGTCCGGATTGTGAATATGCTAAAATTAGGATTTCCACGGTCAGGAAAGTGTGCTCCGGAAAGAAAGCCAAGACGGTGGCTGGACAACTGTTTGCTAGTGCATCAGAAGGGTCAGAGATGAGAGTATTCAGTCTTACCCTAGGCTCCTTGAGGAGAGTAGATAGTCTATGCAAGGATCCCCTCAGCCGTCTCTGGAGAAGACAAAATAGAGTCAGGATTATCTAAGAAAGACTTTTGTGTCTAGTGGGACAAGTTTCCTTGATATACACATGGGGCCTGCAGCATTTCTGAATGTGTCTTACCAACACGAAACACTGACAGCTTTGACTACAAGGGACAAAGGAGAGTGTGAAATAAAATGGTCAGACTCACAAAACATACAGGTAGGAAATCGGCTGATCCACTATTCCACTGGAAACAAGTGCTGTAAGTCTTAGAAATGGAAATATATCACTCTGGGCAGAGAACCTTACACCAAAAGGCAGGGTCTGAACCATGGAAGATGATTCCCAGGCCTTGAAACCTCTGTTGCTTGCCCAGCTAGATTTTTGAAATTGCTTGGGATTGGTGATTCTATTTTTCCTTCCATTCTGTGTCTTTTTGGAATGGGAATATTTATATCTGGTATCCAAAGCCTCTGGGAGCAGAGACTTGTTTCCTAAGTTCACAGGTTGACAGGTAGAGAGGAGTTTTGCCCCAAGATGGATCAGGTCTTACTTATACCTGATATAGATAATTTAGATGATGAAACTTGGAAATTTGGAGCTGATGAGATTTTGGGCTTAAATGAATGTTGTAATGGGTTGACTCTCTTTGAGATGAGAGATAGAGTAAATGCATTTTGCATGTGGATAGATGTGTATATTTATGTCCCAGAAGGCAGACTATGATGGCCAGAATGATGGCTCCCTAAAGATGCTCACATCTAAATCTCCAGGACCTGTAAATATATTGTTACCTGACAAAGGGGAATTCATGTTTCAGATGAATTTAAATTTGCTGATCCGCTGAATTTCAGACAAGCTTTCTCCCTTGAATTTTTTCTTCTCTGATATTAATGTTATATTACCTGGTTTCTGTTCATTCTTTCTTCTGTATTGTTGTTCAAGTACAGTTGTCTCCATTTTCCTGCTACCGCTTCTCCCCCATCCCACCCCACCCCCACCTCCCACCCTCAATCCTACCCTCCTTTGGCTTTGTCCGTAGGGCCTTTATACATTTATTTTCCTTGATGATCCTTCCCTTTCTTTCTCCCATTAACCCCTTTACCCCTCCCCTCTGATTACTGTCAGTTTGTTCTTTATTTCAGTGTTTCTGGTTGTATTTTGCTTGCTTGTTTGTTTTGAGGATTAGGTTCCACTTATACGTGAGACCATATGCTATTTAAATATGTATCTGCTGTACTCTTATACATCTTTTTATTTTCAATTTTTCTGAAAAATTTTATTTTAGGTGGGTCTGTTAGATCTAGCATAGCTTTGATACTGTCTTTGGAATCTAAATGCATAGGTAATTTTTATTACAATCTGTGAGTTAAGCCAATATTCCTATAATTGAAATGACATGTATATTTAGTCCAATTTCTGCCATACTATTATTTTATATATTTTACACTTTTAAAAGCTTTTCACGAGGTGTTTTACTTGCTTTGCCTCTGTAGTGTGCACATGCGTATGTGGGTGTGCTTGTGTAGTTCTTCTGATATTTAGAAAAGTTTTCATTATTATTCCAGGAGGTGATTTTATGTTTTACTTTCAAACTATACCTGTTTTTCAATTATAACATTTATACATAAAAGCACACACAGCGTAACAGCTCAGCGAGTTTTCACAAAGTGGAAACACCCATTAATCATTGTCAAGGTAAGCCAATTGAATATTCCCAGGCCCACGAAGTTTCCTTGTGTCCTTCCCTAGTTGCTACTGCACTTCATGACTATGATTTTGACTTTTAAAATTATAGATTGTGTTTGCCTGTTTGGAACTGTATATAATTTAAATCATAGAGAAGTTACTCTTTTGTTTTTGATCAACATTGTGTTTATGAGATTCGTCTATTTTATTGCACACAGAGTAATTTACTTATTCCCATTGTGCTGTGGTAGTCACTTGCATGAGTGTTAACACCACGCATCTCTTTTACTTTGATCAGCATTGGGCAGATTGCAGTTGTCAACCATCAGAGACGCTGGTGCTGTAAACACTCTTGCTCATGTCTGATGGTGCACATTTGTACCCATTTACTTTTGCACAGTGTACACCTATATTCAAGTATGGGTTTTCTGTATATTTTGCTGATAACTTTTATCAATTAAAGTAAATATGATTTAAAGTTTCAGCATCACTTTACCTCCATTTCTGTAAAAGTTTAAATTTCTACTGTCCAAATATTTGGAGATAGATTAGTTAAATTTAAAAATTTTCTGATTTGCAGTACTCAGAAAATGTGGACTATACATTAATTTTTTGAAATGTGCTGACAATAGTCTTAGTGACTAGTTCAGATTAACTTTGAAATTTTAATTATTTTAAAAGTCAATGCTATGTATTCCATAGAAACATGTTCTCTTTTGTTGAACTCAGACCATTAAGTGCTCATTAGATCAACCATGCTAATTGTGCTAAAATTTTCTAAATTCCTACCAAATTTTACCAGCTTGATCTATTCATAATTGAAAGGAGTGTGCTAAACAAAAAAGAGAAATTCATACAGAGAAGGTAGATTTTTATTAATTTACTGTATATTTTGATGCTATGTTATTTGGTATATAAATTTAGAATTACTGTATCCTCTGGGTATACAGACTCTGGATTACCACTGAAAGTAAATTGTCTTACAGTAATATAGCAACCTCTACTATATTTTGGTTAGTATTTAATTTCTTCTTTACTTTTAATATTCATATTTTAGATGGTTTTTCTATAAATAACATATATATGTTATGAGTTTTATTTTTTTAATTTAATTGAGAATCTGTCTTTTTTTCATGGAGAATTTAGTTGGAATTACTGATACATTTGGAATTAATGTCATCATCTTACTTTGTGCTTGCTATTCATTCTAGGTTTTCAGTGTATTTCCTCCATCCTAATATCGTGCCTTCCATTTAGGAGTTGATTTCTTAAAGATTATTTAATTTTGTTTTTTCCATTTTGCAAGAGTAGGATATTTGAATTCCTCTTTGTAACCATTTCTTATCACTTTGTTTTTGGAATTTCTGACAGCATAGAGCTAGGTTTTTCAATCTAGTTTTAGAATAATTGTGTTTAAAAGCAAAGTTTAATCCATTGTGAATTTGATGTTAGTTTAATAATCTGGCATGTGCGTGTATATTATTATGAGCTCATTGAGATAAGGTTTATTTTTTGATGAGCATTCAGAGCTCCCTAGATTTTCAAAGTATATTTAAATATTGTATTCCAATGGCATTTCGTTTGCATTCTAAGGGTTTTCAATAATCTTAGGGCAGCTTTTTAAAAATAATTTCTGTGTTAATGGCTCTTGTACTGTATAGGTTATGTAAATTTCAGAACTATGCAAGTGTCTGTGACTTTCTTCTGTGTTTTTGCCATCTTAATTCCTGGACTTACTTCAAGTCTCCTCAGTCTGGTGGGCAAACTTTCAGCCCCACACTATTGGATTCTGTAGCCTGTCAAGGCCCCAAGCTTCATGCTAGGGTGTTACTTCAACACCCTGACTTCGTGGTTTATGAAACCGTCTGTCACATCACAGATGGATGTAGAACCCATTTCCAATTCTCTCGGGCCCCCTGTATGGAGGCCAAACTTGTGTGGGCTGCTGTTTCATTACTTCATGCTTATTTGAATTTGATTCCCTCAACCATTTCTAGCTCTTGGAATTACTTTTTGTGTTTTGATTACATTTTATTCTGTAGCTCTAGGTAATTGTAGTAACAGTGATATCTGTATCAACTTAGTTAACGTCATTTTGAGACATTTTAGCAATTAAAAAAACCTCTCTTTTAATGAAAAAAATTAGTAGTTTGAACAATTAAGATGATATAAATTAGAGAGAAGAATAATTTCATTGGGTTTGTTAAAAGAGTTCATTTCTGAAGTTACAAAACCATTGGCTTCACTTTTGAAAAGCCACAAATTGTTGTGCTTTGACCTTTCATTTGAGTAACAAAAAGAAATCACTTTAATAAAGATAAATGCAAAAGACCCTGAAAGCTCGGTTGGCACCTCAGAATATGCGAGTAAGACAGCAGCATTGGAAAATAAACTCTCTATACACGTACTGATAGCTTTCCAACCACTGTGGGCATCATGCGCTCATTTCTCAGCCCTTCATCGTCTCTTCCTGCCTCCCTTCCTCTCTTCCTCCCTTTCTCCCACAAATAGTTACTGAGGACACAAAGTTATATTACACGCAGCACTGATGAATTACTCTTGTTGCCTACGGCCTCTCATCTGGAAGTTCCACTCTAACCATCCCCCGACCCTGCAATGCTAGAAATCGTCCAAACATCGTTTCTGAGAAGAACTCAACATCTTCATGAACTCATTCATTTTCTAGTCTCACTTTACAAACTTCTCACTGAGTATTACTCATGGCACCCATTTCCCTGCTTCAATGTGCTTAGATACCTTTTCCCCGTGCGGCATTAAATCAAATACATATACATGGTCTTCCCTCAAGGACCTTGCCTAGGTCTCACTTCCAGTCCATGGTCTCTAAGTGGAGCCCTCATTTCAACCCCTGGACTGCTTTAGAACCCAAGGTCCCTAAAAGGTAAATGGTAATGGAAATTTTAGTGATGAGGTAGAACCCGTTGGATAAGCTGACTTTTAATTCTAGTGAAGTCAAAAGCTACAGCTTCAATTCCATTCACACCTTAAAGAATTATGTTCTAAATGGATCCGTTGTGACCTAGTCTCTGTAGAATCCTATAGCCAATTGTTACTATAACACAAGATGGTTTTGGAGCCCTGTTGAGTTCCCTCAGAACAAGATTTTACGATTTTTCTGAGTGGCACTTGGGATGTCTCTGCCACTTGATCAGTGAGGCGTATCTGAGCTCATAGCTACATGGAAACTAGGGTGTGCTACATGAGGGGCGAGCAAGGGCTGTGACCTGCCCTGAGCTCTGACGGCCTCACTGAGTTCCCCAGGGTCACTCACTCATCAGTCTAGGTAACTAAAATGAGAACACCTTCTCATTCAAACATAGTTTTCCTCTAAAAAAAATAAAAAACACTGAAAGCACTGAAAATTTTAAGGTGTGTTAGAGAATATCAAATATATGGCAGCCAGCTGACCACCAGAAAATGATCTATTTAAATATTTTTTTCTGTGCTGATAAATGTAAATAAAGGTTCTGAGCCTACGTTTCTGTGGAAGTGGGTAACCTTCAGCCGCAGCTGCTACTTCCTACTCTCTGACATTTGCACGAGCTGCCTAAAGTCCTGTTCCCTGTGATGTTCACATGGTTCATGTGTTTACAAGGCTCAGGTCTCAGATTAAGTGTCATTTTTTCAGAGATGCTTCCCTGACTGTCCAGGACTCTCCCAGGCCACCTGATGTAAAATACGCTCCTCTTCAACCATATCACATGATTCTTTGATAAACCTCCTACCCAGTCTGTGTCAGCATGTGGTCATCTTTTATACCTGCCACTTTAGTATCTCTTTTCTCCCTTCATTCTGCATATGAAATTATATGCCTGGTAATATTTACTGGATTCCAGAATTGTGTGTTTTACCTTGAGGAGTACTGGATATTGTGTATTTCTAAAAATATTCTTGAGCTAGTTCTTGGAGGAGATGAAGTCAGAAGTCATTTGGTCCTCTTTAATTTTGCTCTTGGCTTTGCTAGACAACACCAGAGTCACCGTTAGTCCAGACCTAATTTTCCTGACTCTTGAGACAGGACCCTGTCAGGACTTTAGCCAGTACCTTGGGGAACCTCAGCTTTTCCATTCTGGCTTTTGGACATAGTTACTCTTCTCAGCTCTCTTTGTCCTCCAGGCAGTGTTGGGTTGGTTGTTTCCCAGGCCTTGGGTAACGTCATCACCGGGTAATGTCCAGCTGAACACTTTAGGGAGAAGCACTGTGGACGGTTCACTCTTTGCAACTCTCCTCACTCCAGTATTCAGCCTTGTGAGCTCTGGCCAATATCAGTTTCCCTGGGCTGTCAGCTCCATGCACTTGACTCAACGAATCCACTGCACTGTGCCCGAGTCGTTGCTTCCTACTCCTCTTCCCACTGTGGTGCTCCGATTGGAAAACATCCAGGCCGTGGGCTCCAAAACACTGTAGGGCTCAATTTTGACGGAGATCACTGTCCTTCACCACCTGATGTAAAGTGTCTGGGGAGCCATTGTTTTACATATTTGGTCCAGTGTTTTAGCTGCTTCACACTGAAGAGTAAATTTGGTACTTGTTACTCTGTCTTGGCTGGAAGTGGAAACCCAGCTAATGAATTTAAATGAGACTGGGGACATCTCCAATCTCATTCATTAATGTATTCTCAGGACCTGACTGTGCTTGGCCCTAAGTAGGATATCAGTGAAATCTGATATTTATTAAGTGAAAGAATCCAAAAGATGAGAATCAGTTAATGTTGGAGGATGTAGATATGAAAAAGTATATAATAAAACTATTACATGGTTAAAAATATGTACTCTAAATGAATTACATGAAATGTAAAATCAAAGTACCATACAGATACATGGTATGTTTGTAATGATTTTTTTTTTACATTATTAGAGTAATTTCGTAAGTCCCAGATACAACAACTCAACTTATCACTTTATCATGAACAACTCACAGCTAAGGGTTCTAAAGTACACTTAAGTACATACATCTGATTCTACTGCAAAAGCTTTGAATTATTGTTCAAAAATTCAGATAACTGCAGGATAAACTGTAAATATGTTTTTTCCAAATTAATAGTATCTGTTAGGCAATGAGTGTTATTTTCAGTTTCTTGGTGGTGTTGTATAATTTTTTATGTTTCTTATGTAATTATCTATTCTTGAGGAAGAAAGGTAAAATAACCTAAATATATAAATTATATAATAATAACTTTCAAAAATAATAACTGCTTATTTTTTAAATAATAGCTCTTAAAGTTTATGATAGATATTTTAGGCTAAACAAACATCATTTAAATCACCTTAGGTCATTTCATGTGTCAGAAGTTCACAACCACACTCGCATTTCAGAGAAAATATCACAGTGTGTTAAAGCTAGTGTTAAGCTGCTAAATGTTCAACCACTGACCACTGACTCTGACAAAATGAAACAGACCAATGAAGCCTAATCAGTAGTGTTCGCTCATTGTTATAGACGGAATTGTGTCCTTTCAAAAGATATGTTGAATTCCTAATCCTCAGCACCGCAGAATGTGGCCTTATTTGGAAATGGAACTGTTACAGTGTAATTAGTTCAAATAAAGGTAGCTTGGAGTAGGGCAGGCCTCTGATCCAATGTAACTGATATCTTAATGAGTGGAGAAGAGACACCGGCACTGACACACACAGGGGAACACCGGGTGACAGCCGAGGCAAGGACTGGACGGTGCAGCTGCAAGCTGTGGAATGCCACAGATCGATGGCCGCCACCAAGAGCTCAGAGAAGCCCGGGATCCTCCCAGGACTCGCAGAGATGGCAGGGCCCTGCTGGCCACCTGATTTCAGCCTTTTGGCCTCCAGAGCTATGACAGCATACATGTCTGTTGTTCTAAGCCACCCAGGTTATGGAGACGTGTTATAGAATCTGATATACCCATAAAGTAAATGTTCTCATGACAGACATTTCCAACCCACCGACATGAGGTGACAACGCAGAGCTCGGAAGAGATGCTAACAGGGAGCTCTTTCCAGCTGACATGAGCCACCTCCTGCGTACACTGACTTTGTATTATACATGAATTTTTGAACACAAATTAGTTCACAGAGTTTTAAATTCATTAATTCACCTAAAAACTTTACAATGTGCACCTACTATGAGGCAAGAGCTATTATAAATTCTGGGGTTGTGTAAGTAAACAAAGAAGACAGAAACCTCTCTGTTTATGTGGAACTTTCATTTTACTGGAAAGACATAGAAAATATATTCATATGCAGCATCAGATAGTGGTAAGTTTTAAAGGGAAAAAAGGGGAGGAGAGAAAATGAATAGAGAGAAGCGACACAATTTTAAACAGGAAAACCCCTCCTGAGAATGTAGTATTTTAGCAGACATGAAGGAAGGAAAAGAATGAGCCAAGTAAATACCCAGGTGAAGAGAATTCCAGATAAGGCATTGTGAGCAGTCAGGGCTAAGTCCCTAAGGCCAGGGTGTCCCTGGCTCACCCTGGACAGCAGGTTGCCCAGTGTGGCCAGAGCAGAGCAAAGGGTAGAAGGGGAGGGATGAGAGAGACAGTGGGGATCGGAGTGGGTAGGGCCTTTACAGCTCACTGAAAAGCTTGGGGTGCGGTGGAAACACACTGGTGGGTTTTAAGCAGAGGAGCACCGGGATCTGATTTATGCTTTAATCAGAATCACTCCGGCTCCTTATTGCATTCCTTTTCTAATGGGTCTCTTGCCTCCCTTCAGTTGGTTCTTACCAATTATCTGGTATAATGCAGCCTTTCCCTTGGATGACATAGGGACTTGAAAGATAAAGGTTCAACAGCAATAAAACAGCCAGGGATTTAAAATGAAGAGCAAAGAGTGATAATTTAGATCTACCAAATATTGCACTAAGGAATGAAGCCACCACCGCCTTCCAGGAAAATGAGTCTCCACTTGGTAGCCTGGGCTTCATTTATCATAAGCACTGAGATGCAGTTTCTGAACGATCTCTTTCTTGGACTGTGGTAATGGCATCATCTTCACCTTAACAATTTCTAACTCACAAAGGCTAGAGAGATCTTCTAGGATGGTGCTTCTCAAACTTGCTCTTTTCTTTTCTTTTTCTTTTTCTTAAAACATTTCCAATCTAGTGCGGAGTTGTGCAATACTTTGGTAAAATACAATAGCACTAAATTACTAAAAAATCAAGTATAGTATAAAGACAAACAAGACATACAAAATACAAGCCTGAATTTGTATTATTAGATTCAACATAAAAATCTCACTTCAGTAAAAATAATAAAAACAAGACAAAGGAGAAAAGGATTACAGAAAGTGTATCCATTGTTCACTGAAAGTGTATGTCTAGGTGATTGGTAGAGAAAATTCCTAATATATGCATGAATTTAGATATTCTGTAATTATAAATAAAAAGTTATAAGTTAAGTAGGCATTCCCTATGTTAAATGCCTGTAGGCACACTTTGAATAAACACCATGCATATGAATATTTATATATCGTATTGTGATAAATGACTTTATTAAGTTGTCTAATTTGGGTTGGATTAACAATGACATTTGCATAGGGTTATACATATGTAAACTACTTCATTACTTTGTTTTTTATAACATTCCTCATAGAATAACCAGCCTCATAGAAATCTGTTGGTGAAAATGAAAGCAGAAATTTTACGACTGTTTCAACAAGCAGGGGGTCTTCATTTTAACTTTTGACCCCAACCAAGTAAAGCAAATGATGCCATATTTTCAAAAGTCATCTTCAATATTTTATCAGGAGCCAGTTCCAATAATATATCCCATGAGGTTTTGGTTCAGTTTAAATTATCTTTTGATGAAATAAATGAATTCTGGATACATTAATTTCTTACATAAGAATTTTTAAAATGAATAACAAATTTAATAATATTCCATCTGCTATGGATTGAATTGTAGCCCCTACTCCTAAATGCACACATTGAAGTCCTAACCTCTGACATGGCTATTTGGAAATAAGACCTTTAAGTAAGGTAATTAAGGTTAAATAAAGTCATAAGGCTGGGTGGTTAGTGCCCTTAAGGTAATTAAGGTTAAATAAAGTCATAAGGCTGGGTGGTTAGTGCCCTTATAAGAAAAAAAGCAAGAGAGGGCTTGTTCTCCCTCTTTCTCTCTCCCTGCATGCGTGTGTGTGTGCGCGCGTGCCAAGGAAAGGCTATACAAGGACCAAGTCTGCAAGCCTGGAAGAGAGCACTCACTGGAAACAGGCAGTTGGAACCCCTTGATCTTGGACACTCTCCAGAACTGTGAGAAAATAAAGTTCTGTTATTAAAGCCACCAGTCTACCGTATTTTGTAATGGCAGCCCTAGGAGACTAATGCAAACAAATTCATAAAGTGTTTGCTGACAACGCTTCACAGACGATAACACCAAGATCTGGTTTTACTCATTAATGGTTATTTGTAATTAAAATTGTGATTTAACTACCTATTAAAAATTTGTTTTTTGGAGTTTCTAACTTTTAATTTTGTCCTTTGATACAGCTTCCATTTGAAGAAAAATTGAATTCTTTCTTCTCATGAAAATATAAAGATCATTAAATATATCAGAGGTATCAGTCAAAAGAGCAAGTCGGTCTTTCCTAAAGAAAGTTTCAATGTTGGGGACCCAGCTGGGCTCCCATCCTCAAGACACTGAGAGCTTGGTCTGTAGTACAAACATCTTGACATCACCTCTCCTCTCAACACCAATAGTAGCTGTTTATGGTCAGGCTCCATATTAATAACCAGCTGTATGGAGGGAATAAAAGTGACAAAGAAGCCCTAATTTGTAGTATTTACTGATTTCCTTGAAGTACATATCCCATCATGGATAATTCAACCTCCCAGTGTGAACTCACTGAGCACAGGATTCCGAAAAATGCTGTCAGTTCTAATGAACCAGTGAGTACTGCCTCCTGTACGTTGCTTCTTACATAATTCACAACTTGTATGGTGTCACTAAGCATTGTTCATTTCAGCTGACATCTCTTTTTAAATCAAGACGTTCTCAGTAAAGGAGGCATCCCACTGACTCACATTCTTTCACGAGCAACTTAACTTAGGTAACTATTCCAGAACATTTTCCTGATGTTCGCAGTGGCAACAGCAGAACATAGCCTTATACAAACTGTCAACCACGTTTGTTGACACGGTCCTCCATAATTTTATAAAATTTAGGGCTAGTTATGTTTCTCAGCAATGGAGCTAAAATATTTCAATTATTTTATTTGGTATTATTGTCTCGTGTATTTGAGTCTTAGAAACCCAAACTGCCACTTCATGCAAAACTCATGAGACACTAATATCTATGTGTACAATATTGAACATATGTTTCTTTCTATCAGCTTTTTAATTCAACCTTTTTTCTTTTAAATAATTATGTATTTAAATTATTTAAATTTAATCCTTTATTATTTGTATAAATAATTGATGAATTTTGGTAATTTCACAAATTATCAGCTAAAATGGCTCTGCAAATAATACCTTATGGTCTTTAGCACTTTATCAATTAGGGATAAATACCAAATTCAGTATGTGAGCTGATATATTTTTAGCTAAATTTCATTGCCCTTATTTCTGTGAAATTTCTTTCATCTGCACATTTAAATACTACTATTGCCATATTCAGCATGCCGGCTATTTTCTTGTAAAAAAATAAAAAAGTCTGGCGAAGACTAGTGTGGCCATATATAATTTGAATTAAGTAAATAAAGACAATTTTAGTTTCCTAATTTAGAACGTAATCTTATGCCAAGTTATAAAATAGGCTTGATTAAAATTTAAAGTACAAATACAAATTTATAAAAATAACTGTGTATATATTCTCAGATATTTAGGTGGTTTTGGATTACCCTTGGCCTAGTGACCTCAAAATATCCCATTTTGAAATGCATTCTACTGCATTTGACATGCACACAGCTTGCATCCACAGGCAACTCACCATGTGAATTAAAGAACTGAGTGCTTATACCCTATTTAATGATGTGAGTTTACCAGTCATGTTCTTGGATTTTACAAGAATGTCTACCTGCTATGGATTTTTCTAAATGCTTATTCTAAGTCTTTGTGTACTTACCCTCTCACCCACTGGTAACAAATGGTTCATGAGCTGGCAGCCAATCGCTGGACCACAAAGTAACACTTTTGCAGAGAAGTCTTTCCCAAATGTATATATAGCTTAGTTCATTGGTTGGATCATGAGGAGATTGATGATAAAATACACTTAACATCTGGTAAGCCTGAGTCCTGTCCTAGATATCATGCTAAGTTTTTTACGTGGACTATCTGATTTAGTTCTCACACAACTCTGAGGGGTTCATACCGTTTCCATCCACATTTTATAGGCAAAGAAACTGAGGTTTAGAAAGCTTAAGTAACCAGTTCTTTTTTGTCTTTTATTTATTTGTATTTGCAAAATTATTTTTGGAAAGTTAAACATTTTTTATTGTTTACATTATTGCAGTTGTCCTAAATTCCTCCCCTTGCTTCCCTCCACCCAGCCCACACAGTCCATCCCCACACTGTTGTTCATGTCCATGTTGTTCACACACGTTCCTTGTCTAACCCCTTCCCCTTCTTTCGACCAGTCCCTACTTCCCCCCCTGCAGCTGTCAGTCTGTTCCATGCATCTGTGTCTCTGATTCCATTGCGTTTTAGTTTATTTTTAGTCATTAGTTTCCAGTTATAAGTGAGATCCTGTGCTATTTGTCTTTCATTGACTGGATTATTTCACTTGGTATAATAGTCTCCAGTTACATTCATGCTGTCACAAAAGTAAGAATTCCCCCTTTTTTTTTTCACTGCTGTGTAGTGTTCTATTGTGTAAATGTACCACAGCTTTTTTATCGACTCATTTACTGATGGCACTTAAGCTGTTTCCAAATCTTGGCTGTTTTATTAATACATAATGTTGCTATGAACATAGAAGCATATATGTTCTTTTGAGTTGGTGTTTTGGGATTCTGTGGATATATTCTCAGAAGTAGAATCATTGGGTCTTTTTTCATATCGCATTACAGGGTTAGCTGAATGACAGACAAAAGGGGGTGCTACCTTGGCAGTAGAATTTGAAGGAAGAAAAAGACCTTGAGTCGTCTCCCCTTCTCCGTGGTTTTGCTTTCCCTGGTTTCCGTTACCCAGTCAATGCGGTCTGAAAATATTAAATGGAAAACTTTAGAAAGAAGCAGTTCGTAAGTTTTGAACACCATGATGAAATCTTGCCTGTTCCGCTCTGTCCCACTCGGGGCAGATCGCTCCTCTGTCTAGTGCATCCATGATGCATATGCCCCCCAAACCCTAGTCACTTCATACCCACTGTGGTTATCGGACCACCTGCTCCATAACCATAGTTCTTGTGTTCAAGTAACTTTATTTTATCCTTTTAATTGTTCTACTTTATTAGAAGTAATTGTTGTTACTCTCATACCACGCCAAATTTATAAACTAAACTTTATCATAGTTATCGCAAAGAAATCATAATGCTGTGTATGTCGCGTTTGGCACTGTCCTTGGTTTCAAGCCTTCACGGTGGGTCTTGGAATGTATACCCCATGGAGAAGGGGGATCTATTGAACTTGTCCACATGTAATTCCCCGCATTGGCCCACACTTCTATCATACTGGCTTGAGATCGTCATTGATGCATGAAAAATGCTCTGTAGAAGATTTAGGAAATAGACTTCACATTTGCATGGTTACGTGCGGTATTTATTAGTGTATGCCGTTGCCCTGCATTTCTGCTAGGAGAGCAGAGGAATCACAAGGTGGTAGATGATTGCAGGCTCAAGGTGCCAGAGGTAGGTTGGGGCAGGGGTGAGGAGCAGATAAGAAAGTAAGAATGAAGGATCTCACCTTGATCTTTACCTGGAGGTTCAGCTCCTTGATAATTCTCTTCATTTTTTTCTCTTTCTCCTTGACACCTTCCCATCCGCTCCTCCCCCTTGGTTACTTTTCTACTGAAACACCATAGGGATAGAAGTAAAACTGTTTGAACTCTAGTTCTAAAAGGATAGCACAGTCAAAGGTGAAGACAACCCCTCATCCTCTCTCTGCTTTCCAGTGGACTGAGTGACTTCGAAGTGCCTATTCTGGATAATTAAACTAATAGATCTGCATTTTGTACCAGTTCTGTGTTCATGTTGGAATGGCAGCAGCTAATTTTAAAAACTGAATATAAACTAATTGTGACCACTTCCCCAGTTCCCGGTTCATCAGCTCCTTCCCTGTGCCTTCATATTATGATGCAATTAGCTAGTGCACACATGTTCATATGCGTGTGCACATGCGTGCAAACACATCTGTGTATGTTTCTCAGCTTTTGTCTGACAAGTAATGAATGAAAGAACCTTCACAAGTACATTCTGGGTATTTTTCTAGAACAATCTTTCTAAAACTAACAAATCTAATTGCATCATATCCCTGCTTAAAATTTGAGTAGTTTATCACCAGCATAAAAATGAAATCCCAGTACCTTAACAAAGATGCGAAGGTTCTGGATGTCACCCGTGCTTGTCCTAGCGTGCAGAGCCTGGCCCACTGTAAGGTAAAGTGAGTGCCTTGCTGTAGTTTGAAAGCTTTGCCTCCTCTTCAGCGGGTCCCTCTCTCTTCTCCCTCTGTACCTGTGTAACTGCAACTCATCTTAGGTGTCACTTCTTGGAGAAAAATCTCCTTTGACATGACCCCTTCCCCTTCTCTGTGCTCCTGTAGCCTGTCCTCCTTACCTTTCAGTCTTTGCAGCTCTCTGTGGCTATTACGTATTCAGTGGCCAGACTTCCTCACCTCTGTAACTGCCTTGGGGACAGGGGCGTTGCCTACACTTTTTAGCAATGTACCCTCAACAGTAGGTAAAATGCACAAGAGTTGTAGTGTATAAATGTTGAATGAATAAAGCCAGTCTGAGTTACTATTGAAAAAGCTGCCATTCCCTCCATAAGATTTCCCACAATTGACATTGCTTAATTTAAATGACATTATGCTATATTTCTTCACCTTTTGTAAATATAGCTAGCATTGTAATTTATAGAATTTTGTGCTTGATTACATGTTTTTTAAAAATATTGTTTTTATTGTGCTTTTATTTTATCCTAGTTGTATGGGAATCACTAGAATACTTTTAAAGAACTATAGTTTTATTATCAGCTAAACACAATTACTTGAATTCATAATGCAAATCAAATTGCTTTATTCCCTAGATTGTACTTAGTTTAATGGTATGTAGATATCTTTTAAATGCTTTTGTACAATTTTTAAATGAACGCTGTCGTATTTCTTTTTTACTGTTGATTTGCTTATTAAATTATTTTAACTGATATGATACAAAAGTAACACTCATGCATCTTCTGTCAAGTTATAATTGGTAGAATTAGAAATAAATATTTCCTGTTGCTAATGTAAAACTGCATTAAGTAGAACAAATATTATTATTCATGTTTAGATTGTGACCTTTCGCAGGCACTAAAAAAATCATTTTTGTGGGAAGGGAAGAACAGCCTTGGGAAGCGATTGCTCCGTATAAACGTTGAGGGGGGAGGGAAAGGAAACAAAGATTCTGGTACTTGGGGCATGCAGCTTCCCAGTCACCGATCGCCCTGTTCATCCACATCATGCAGTTTCATTTCCAGACCCCAGAAAGGGAAGGGAACCCATAAAGGGGAACTAGATGGAGCAGCAGAAGCTGCTAGAGGCCATGAATGTGCCTCATAGAGAGACCAGCACCACCTGAGGCTAGTGGGCCCCCAGCACAGCAGGACTCACCCCACACACTAGGGGTGAGCAGGTGCCTGCAGGCTATGTCTGATCAGGTGCAGTCGGCAACCACTGTCACCGTTAACAGCAATAGAGAACACCTGCACCAGGTATCAGCGAGGTGCTGGCTCTGTCTTTCCAAGTGGGCTTTGCAGGGAATTCTCACACACACACACACACACACACACACACACACACACACACACACACACACACACACCAATCCTAGAAAAAAATCGCAGTACTGCTAAACAAAGAGAATCTTTCAAAATTCTCTGTAAATACCTATGACGAGTGCTTGGTAGACAAAATAATTGAAGTATATAAAATCCAGGAGTTGCTTTATGGATGGTTTTCAGCTACTTTTCATTTGTTAGCATTTCCTAACACTTTACCTGTGATAGATTAATGATCTCACACAAAACCTTAGCAACTAACACTTCAAAAGATGTCTGGGTCAATTCTCCTAGTTGAACAATGTCTCTGTCACATTTGGTTCTCCTTGATTTTGTGACCTCTTGGATTTAACACCAACTCCAACTTTGGAAAGGGGTCATCTGAAGTGAGGGGGTGGGGCTTTGACCTACGGCAAAGGGGCCTGATGGCCCCACTCCACTCGATCCCATGACTCCTACAATGATCTGTATTTATGGAGAAGGTTTATTCCTATGATGTGCTTCTCTGTGCGGGTGGGAAATCACACTTCCTCTGCTTCCAGCACTCACATGTGATACTTGCTTTTATAAACTGGGATTTTTAAAAAAAGAAATGCAAATAAACATTTTATCAGGCTCATTTCACTTTAAAAAATCGTGGGTTCCTTTTCAGACTACACAAACACATCTCACATAATATTAAACCCTGAGGAGAAACACATTTCAAGCTTAAACGTATGTCAAAAAAGTAATTCTTTTCTTTAAGTTAGAAATCACTTTGATGTTAAATGTATACTGCCAGGCAGAATTTCTTGAAAGCCTGACTGGTTTTATTTTTACCCTTTTTTTCAGCGGGACAGGAACTGTGGCTCAGGCCTTCAAATGGCTGTAGATGTAGTTGTGATGTGAATGTGGATAAATCTAAATAATTGAACCAGTCTGGGCTTTTCTAAGTGGATGGAACATATAGAGAGATAAATGAGTTTGTATCCTTTTTCTTTGATCAGTGTGATGGGCCATCCATAGTAAATGATGGTGATTAGAGGACTTGCCAGAGAAGTGCTCAAGTCATTTAGGACAGGGGAGCAGAGCTGAATGGCCTCGTTAAAAGCTGGTTTGAGGCACTTGGAGGACTTCCTGTAGCCCGGAGGCTAGCAGTTCCCGGGGCAGGATTTATGCCTGACCCCCCTCTCCTGCCAGAGCTCTCTCTATGCTCCCACCTCCCTGCCTCTCTCAAGTCCTTGAATGAGCTGTGCTCGCCCTTGTGAGTTAGAAAATCTACCAGGAACCTGCTTTACCAATCCCTCCCCCTCTCCTCACCGGACTAAAGCTTTGCATCTCAGATCAGACGTTGCTTTCTTAGGAAAGCTGTTTCTAATCATCCCCCTCCCACCCACACTCACATACATAGTACACACCAGACTAAGTTAAACCCTCAAGCCCTTCTCCCTACTGCTGGTCACTTCTCCTTTAGCTTTATGGCTTTTAAAAATCTTGTGTAGTGTTTGTTTTCCCCTCAAGTCTGTAACAGTAGGGGCAAAGGATAGCATGTCTCATTCTCAGTTGAATCCAGAGCATAGCGGAGCACTGGGCACATAGTGGGTGTTATTCTGAAGGAAGAAAAATGGAAGGAAGGAAAGAGGGAAGGAAAGGAGGGAGGGAGGAAGGAAGGAAGGATTCATTTCCTTTTTCTTAGAATATTTACTTCCAAAAACATGCCATTATAAATGATTTCTCCATCCCTTTGAGGTATGAATTTTCTCCCAGCCTTTTGCAAGTTTCGTAACAGAGAAATTTTTCCTCAGGGAATTGGGAGCCATCCTTACAAAACGGAATCACCAAAAATGACAGCACACCTCTATTCTCAGTTTCTGTTGGAAGGTGGGAGCGTAACTTGGATGAGGGACAATTACCAAAGGCAGATGTTGACCAGGCCCCAGCCCCCTGCCCAGTGTTCCCCAGCACGTTTTTACTGGCTCATCCCAGCACGTAAAAGCCCTCCCACCTTTGGTTCTAGAAGATTATGTTCAGCTTTTGGCCTGTTGGAAATAGTCTTGAATAAAGTCTTCTTTGCCTGTTTAACTCTGTTCAGTGCACTTTTTCTTTGACACTTTCTTGGGGAGAGGTCACAGCCACTCATATAATGGTTGGCCGGGCTTATAAGTGTACTCTCGAATTAAACTGGAGCTACATCCTTCATGGAAGATATGAATGTTCTAGAAGGTGACCAAATAATAAAAATTCCAATCTACTGAAGAAAATATCAATGAACTCCCATTTAGTGAGCAGGAGGATTATCTCATTTGGGGGAGTGAAATTGTTTTCTTTTACTGCTGTTAATCTGAAATAGCGTTAGAAGAGGGAAACGCCTCTGGTCATTCCTAAACAATGCAAATTGAACAATGCCTAGGAGCAAAATCTGTGGTGGTCATGTTTCTGAACTGAAGTAATGTTCTACCTCATGCAATGCAGCTTGGAGGATGGTCCTGATTGCAACCTTGAAACCTTGCTGAGCTCCAATTGTGAAGACCCTGAGTCCTGAGTCTTGTTTTCTGCTGGTCAGCATGGGAACTGATAGGCTTTGTGGTCTGGTTGTAAAGAGCACTGGCCTTCAGAACCAGATTGCCTGGACCCATGCCCCAGTTTCACCTGGATCCAGAACATCTTATTCGGTACAAAGTTGAGTAGCACAGAATCTGATGGCTAGGAAATGCTCAATAAATGTTAGCTCTTATAATTGCTATTATCATCATCTTCACCATCACTTTCACTACTGTGAAAGTGAAACAAGATTATTATTATTATTTCACAGCTTTTTAGTCTCCACCATAAGAAGTCTTTCATGGGTAGTGATGCTGCTTAACATAGACGTCAGCCTTGATGAATTGCTTCATTCATGCGCAACCCTGAACTCTG
>PVKM010022417.1:0-21865 GCA_004027735.1 Carollia perspicillata
ATCAAACATTGGAGGTATGCATTTCACTCATCAGAGGCCCTTTCCTCTCCTCTTTCACGTTTCCAGTCAATGCCAAGTATAACATGACATATACTCAATACTTGTTTAATCACAACAAGAACCACATATGGGTCAGTCCACTGTTGAATTTAGGACTGCCAAAACATGACAGCATCCAAGAAAACTCAAACTCAAACTATTCCTCCACCTTTTTCTACAAGACCTCTCCAAGAAAACTGATCACCCCTCTAGAACCTCCCACTCCAGAACTGCTGGCAGAGGCCTTTGTTCCTTTAATGAGCCCTCCCCACATAGAGCAGGCAGAAAGGCACCATATCTCAGACTCCATCAACCTGGCTAACACCATTCAACTCCCGCCTCCTGGTGACTCCCTGAGGCCCAGCCCCACCCATCTTTGAGGCCCACCAAGCTGTTTCCTGTGGCTTTTCCATACAAATGATTTGTTCACTGCTCATGCTTCACATTTTCATAAAATCTCTCAAAAGCAGCATCTGGCTTCAGCATGCCCCTTACCTTTTGCTAAGTGGCCCCAGGCCCAGCACTAGGAGCAGCCAGCCTTGGTTCACAGTTTGGCCTTGCCTGGGCACCTCTAAGTAGCAGCCATCTACAGATCATTTTGTAGGTCATGTTGCGTGGCCCCAGAAAGAACACAGGCAGCATCTGACTTTGACTTGCACCTATTGGAAGGCCCCAGGGCCAGCATACTCAGTAGCCTGCTTTAGACTATGTCAAAACACCAATGCCCAACCACCTCCACAAGTGACACACTCAAGGGGTGGACTCAGCGGACACCAGAACCCCACTGAAGTAAGTCCTGCTATATGGGGTGGGTCCCTGCACAGCTGATCCTTCATGGTGGTCAGGGGTCAGTGGTTGGTGGTCAAAGTCAGCCCTTGCAGCTGATCAGCCTGGGGTAAATCCCTGCCATTAACCCACCAATAGCAACTGAAACTCATCTACAATAGGAACATGTATCTAGCCCTCACGGGGGAGTGGCACACCTCAAGTGCCAAACTTGGGTGACCTGGGAGGCAGTGCCACTGGATCCTACAGAATACCTACTATATTAGGCGCTCCACCAAGCCTGGGAGACACAGCAACACCAGGATTGTGAGAGCACAAGTAGTTGGTCCAGAAATATCTACAACTGTAGGACAGCAATGGGGTACAACAGAGGTCACACAGGCAGGCCCAGCTCAATATGTCTCTATAGGAAGGGAAAGGGTACGTTTACAGCAGATCCTAACCATTTCTCAGGCCTTACCAGCACAGTGATCCCTTGCTCTTTGCACAGCATAGCCATAGCTCCCAGAAGGATACTCAGCAACACCCAGAATGTAGAATGTGGTCCTTCCTTATTACCTGTCAGTTAAGAGAAATACAAACATAAAAGTCACACAACACAGCTCAGTCTTACTAGCACCAGGAACTACTATTCTAAGCGTGCACTTTACATAGCCACAATTTAAAAATAGAGTATGGTCTTTTGACAGCATTCCTCTGTGGTCACTTGTGTTGACTCCTGCATTTCTGGTTAGATGCCACCTTCTAAGTAGTACACAAATCTCCTCTCAAGCCATACCCTAGCAGGTGCCCAGAGATTTTGGGAGGCATTGTAACAAAGCCCTGGCCACAAAGACATCTCGTCTCACAGTCTACATGGTACAAGTTCCTTCTTTCCAACCTGCCAATCACCTAATAGGCC
Source organism: Carollia perspicillata (assembly GCA_004027735.1). Classification (NCBI taxonomy): domain Eukaryota; kingdom Metazoa; phylum Chordata; class Mammalia; order Chiroptera; family Phyllostomidae; genus Carollia; species Carollia perspicillata. The sequence continues at coordinate 1,727 of PVKM010022417.1, forward strand.
ATTTTGACGAGTTATGTTGAGAACTCTGACTGAGAGTATAAGTACAGCATCTGGTTGCACAATGACCTCAGCAGTCACCACTACTGCTGCAATGAAGGAGTCATGGGAATGCCTGAACAGCTCTGAGTCACTACTACTGCTCGGATAGAAGTCTGGGCTCTCTGAACATTAGGTGGCATAAAATGGGTCTGCTCTGCTCCCCGTGTAGAATGGCCCAGACCTGTGAAGATGCAGGACCACTGAACAAAGGCTGGCACCCACCTAGCACCTGGGGCAGGTGAAGGCACAGGCCAGTCTGGGCTGCCAACCTTCATGGGAAATTCAGGCAACAACAGGAAAACAAAACATCACTAGAAATGTGAATACTGTAGTCAGAAGCTTGAGTGGAGCCGAGCTTGAGTAATAACTCATGGTCCCTAAACTGCCTCCTGAGGAGGAAGGGTCTGGCCATACACTGTTCAGTGGGTGTTATCTGCAATTTGGGAGCACGAGCTGAACTGCTTGGGAGGAGAGGAAAGGAAAAATGTCATGCTCATCTCTGTTCTTTCTTTGTGAGACCTCCACCTCCTCATCTAGATAGATGGTGAACAAAAACCTAAAAAAAGAGCTTTGAAGTGGGGCAAAGTGAACCTGCTTGAGGATGAAATCATTAGCTTGCCTATGGTCCCTGTAAATCTTGGTTCAGTTTTGCTTAAAATCGAACTCCTGATCTACATTCCAGCTCTGCGCATCTACTATGTGACCCTGAGCAAATTACTTACACTCACCGTCATAGTGACATCAACTATAAAATGAGGGCAACATTAACTATATATTCTTCATTTGAGAGGGAACAATTACATAGAAATATCTGGAAATCTGTTAAAAATTACATAAATATGCTTGTAAATTTAAAACATACCTCTGAAAAAGCACATAACAAACCAACTATATTAGTTTCTGAACAATTTTAAGAGGAAAATTTGAGTAGGGAAGGCTTACTTTATGTTGTATAACCTTTTATACGTTTAGCATTTTCTTAACTATATGCATACATTAAAAACATACATTTAAAAAAATCACTTGATATAGTTCTGGAACCATAGAAAGCATTCAATAAATGTTGCACATAAATCAGCAAAACTGCCCCAGTTTCCAGGGAGGTGCCAAGCTCATTATGCAGTGACAAAATATATGTTTGTTTTCATTAAACTGCTTGATCAGAAAACCAACAATTAAATGTTTGGGGAGACAGGAAAAGTGAGAATGATGGAGGGAGAGGGAGAGAGAAAGAGAGACACAGAGAGATATTGAAACCAACACTTAAATGTATTTGGTATGTGTGTTTGTGATGCAGATTCTGAATGAAGTGATATAAAAAAATCCTGTGAATATTAAAAAGCTTATTAGCAAAGTCCCAGGATGGAAGCCCTAAAGGATACTCAGGCTTCCTATCAAGGAACAGCCATGGGATCTTGGGTGGGAGGCCCTCCTAACCTTATACATTCTAGTGTAGGTGGTGATTCCTCTCAAGACAAGGATGGTCTACACCCAGCTGAGCAAAATGTGAGTTGGACTAAGCCCAATGTGACTGACACCTGCTCTGGCACTGCCAGGCTGCCCGAGGGCCAACTGGCTAATTGGGAAAATGTCCTCACTCACAAACAGGCTCCAGTAGCAGAAGACAATCAGGAATCAGGCAGAAAGGATGCACGAGCTAAAATTTTCTGAACTTCTTAGCTTTTTTGGTAATCTGTGTATATTGAATTTCCAGGTTTAATGTATAAAGAGGCATAATAGATAAAAATTTTTTTTTATTTGACTATTATAGTTGAGGCATTTTAAGGCTTTCCACCAGGCCAAGAGATCAACAGCAAAGCTTCATTAATGTAGATTCTATTGTCTTATAAAACACAATGAACACTCCTGTTTTAAGCTGTTCTAATCTTTTCTGTTACCTACAGTATAAAAGTGACCCTTCTGTGAATAATGGTATTTAAGGTTTTTCTGACTTGGTTACATGAAACCTCTCTCTGGGTTTTCTGGGACTATTCCAGGTGAAGCAGGAGACAGTCAGGAAGAAGGAAATTCCAGAGGTTCCCCAAGGCTAAGATAAAAGACATTGATAAAGGACAGAGATCCTCTCTAAGACCAGTTGTTCCCTCCTTCTGGAAAAGCACTGACTCATGGTCAATCACGAATGCACCTGCGCAGAAGATACTACACGACCCCTGCTTCAATATAATAGCATTATAATAAATTAACATTGTGTGATCACCTTCCCCGGTGGCCAATCAAGGAAAATCATGGGAGACCACATGAGCAATAGCTTTAAAGTAACACAACTCTTGTACATGTGCAATAAAAGCCTGCCAAGACTAGCCAAGAAATAACACCCTCTAAGAGTAAAATCCTTCCAGCCCCTGAGATCAACCTCTGCTCAGAGCTTGCTGAGCAGAACATGGCCTGCTCCCATGTTCTGTGGAGTGTACTATTGCTGAATAAATCTTTCTCTCTTTCTGCTATATACTCTGCATGTTCGGTTCAATTCTTTGTACATGATCACCAAGAACCTGGTGACCTGTGCCCACCTGTGACACAGGCACACTGGCCAACATGCTCTCACTTTGCTTTGGATATTCTGTTCTCTTTGAGTACAAAGGCCCCAACAAAATCCAATCCATTTTATACAGCTGTCAAATGTCACTTAAACTGAGAAATCCCATCCCCCACCCCCAGCAACCTCCTTTATTAATTCACTATTTTTACTCCACAGTTAGAAAAACAAATGGGCCTACTGTCTGTATGTCCGGTGCCCCTAAAAACAGCATCTGTCTCCCATACCTTGGTGCCCCTAGTTGACACCCTAGATTAAATTAGGCCCAGCTGTAGAACCCTACACTATCCTTATCATAATCTACCATTATATTCTTCACAGTTTATTACAAATACCAGTTGATTTTTTTAATTTTCCTCTATACTGGGGTCTCTCAACCTCAGCACTATTTGGGCCAGTTAATTCCTTGTGTGCAGACTGCCCTGTGCATTGCAGGATATTTAGTAGGACTTCTAGCTTGTCCCCATTAGATGTCAGTAATATTCCCAGTCCTCAGTTGTGACAAACAAAAATATCACAGACTTTGCTAAATTTCCTGGGGGCATGGGGGGGGGATGAGATCATTGCCCTAAACCAGTGCTACTCACAATGTGTGTCCATTGACCCATCCTTGGATCCCGTTAGAAACACTCTCAGGCCCCACCCAGGCTGGCAGAATCAGAAAGTGGAGGGTAGAGTCCAGCAATCAGCCTTTTAACCAGGCTTCCAGGTGACTCTGATGTAGCCAAAGGCAGAGAAGCATCGCCCTAGATAGGAAGCTTCTTTACAATTCATTCCTGCCAATATGCCTGGCTTGTAGGAGTACCTTACATTTTTAATGACAGAATCTGTCGCATCTGCCTGACTCTGGAAAGGCAACACATGGTCAGTGAATGAAATAACTGTCCACTATCTACCACAAGGGGCAATAGGCCCACAAATCATAGAGTCACAACACAGTAAAAGTGAGAAGAGTGCTTCTTAGAGCTGTGCATATAATCTCTTTTGCAGTGATGGAAATGTTGGAATCCTTCCCATAATGCTTCTGTTGCTATGTGGCCTTCACTTCAGCAACTTGGAGATGGGTATTAACTTTGTATGACAGCCCATTTCATTTTTAAACTTTCGGCTGTTAGAATTTTCTTTCTTGGAGTGAGCCCAGGCTTGCCTCCCCAAACTTTAGGTCTTGGCTCTGCCCTAGAGCAGCATCTCTCCAGGTGGCACAGTGCCCAGAAGCCAAGTTCTCTTGACTAAAAACCATTACACATTGGAATATTTAGGTCCATCAAGCAAACTAAGGATAATTTTGCCCAGGTGGGTGAGGGAAATTACTGACATTCCATGTATATAATACCAAGAGATCACAATTAGGAGCCACAAGAACAACAAAACTCTATTCAATTAAACATGATTGCATTTGAGTGTTTACATATTTATTGGAACTTACAATCTTTGGGCACTTGTTAGTAATCATTAGCATACAAGTGTTTGTAGACACAAAAATCTTTAAAAAAATATGGCCAAAATAACCTTAAAGCTAACACATTGGTAAACTCTTTTCCAATATGATTTTGAGAAAGGCCTCCAAGTTTTAGCTGCACCACACAGGGATCCATCTGGCAAAACAGAGGTGATCACAGCTCACAATGCTACACCTTCTGACATGACAAAAATGGATGGCAGATGACACCCTTAAGGCTTGTCCTCTCCATCTTGGTGTACGTATGGTTCATTTAGTTCTGTCTCTTATAACATATCTTCCTGAGTCTGTGTCAGACCATTTTCAGGATTTTCTCATATTAGCACTTTTTATGTAAATAGACCCCCTTAATGGAAAATGAACATATTAATTACCACAACAGGGGTCCCCTCTACAGATAAACAAGATAAAAGGTACCCTGCCCTGGTTCCCACACCTTTCTAGGCCCCATACCAGGCTCTGCTTCAGGCCCAGCACCAGAAGATGGCACTGTGGACCCCTGGTCTCAGCAAACTCACTGTTTTCATGTTCACTAAGCATTAGGTTCAGTTTTTCACTAGAAACCAAATGGACCTCTCCCCAAATAACCTGAATTTGATTTTTTTTTACAAGCATCTCCTCCCACTCCCACAATTTGTGTTCATACGTCTTCACAAATCGTATGGTTTCCCAACATAATGTTCCTGGTTCTTCACATTACAAGCAGGTCCCTTAATCATTTTACATTTCTTCCTAGAAAAACTGAATGAGTTTGTATTTTACTTGACTGTAACATGGATTAATTCCACCCCTACATGGAGTACTCTATTTTGACATGTATAATGGGTACCTTTTTGCCCAAATTTTGAGGTTAAAATAAGGATGTGCATTATACATAGGTATAATGACCACATACCATGGGAATAATAATGGATATAATAATCCCATGTATAGTGCAGAAAAACATGCATGCACATTACACATTTCAATATATGGTAAGTGGCTTTGGCTAGGAAAAAAACTCCCAGTTCCTCCATTAAAACACTCAAAGGATTACTCTTAAAAGTACTCTGTTAAGACAAAGTTAAATTACTCCAGACGCAGCCCTGGCTGGGTAGGTCAGTTGGTTAGAGCATAGTCCAATATGCCAAGGTTGTGGGTTTGATCCCCAGTCAGGGCCCATACAGGAAGCAACCAGTGAATGCATAATTAAGTGGAACAACAAATCCATGTTTCTCTCTCTCTAAAATAAAAAAAAAAATTGTAAATAGAAAACAATTACTACAGATGCAAAAGATGGGCCCAACCCATGGGTTGCATGTAGTCCAGGATGGCTGTCAAAGTGGCCCAACACAAAATCATATATTTACCTAAAACATTATGAGATTTTTTTGTGATTACATGCCACAAAGTATTTAATGTGTGGCTCAAGACAATTCCTCTTGTTTCAATGTGGCCCAGAGATGCCACGAGGATGGACACCCCTGGCATGTGCTCAAGGAACCAGCTTATGGATGAAATGGTTGGCACATGGCTATGTCTATGTTCCAAATCTGCTTTTTAAAATAGAAAATATGAAATGATTTTGTTTACTTAAATCCAACTTCCCCCCACTTCAAGTCCCTACCAGACTAGCCATTCACTATTTTATGAGGTGTCATAAAACTAAGCATTCACACGCACTTTAATTTTTCCAGAATCTAAACTGAAAAATTAAGTAATATTTATGAAATACTTCATATAAACCAGAAGTGTCTCTTTACAAATGTGTGGCATATATGTGCATGATAAACCATGGAACTGACAAGGTGTTCCCAGTGCTGGGAGTGAACAAGAAAGGATGCATAAAAATTAAATAATCTACTGAGAAGCTAGTCCTGAGTTTGGGTACAGCCCAGGCTAATGGACATCTGGTAACACAACCAACTGAAGTATGATTTTACCCATGTAATTTCCCAAACTAACATTTTCATTGAGTTTTGATTTGTCAAGGTGAGTAATAATAATAATGGCCAATATACACATAATCTAGATGAATTTGGACTTTGTGTTTTTGCGACTGTTTTTATTTAATGATTAATGCAAATCAATCTTTTATTTCCAAGTTTGAGCATTTGAATAAGACAACTGAAAGAAATAATGGTAGGCCACCTTGCACATAGTGGGCACCCAATAAATAACTGTTCAATCAGTAGTTTCTTTTATTTCCATGTCTGGCAGAATTCATATTTAATTATCATATTTGTTATGCAATTATGAGATGTAATTTGATATCAAAAAGTTAACAATTGTTTAATGTGAACAAATCCAGACAAAAGTCAAGTCTTTTCACTTTTAATTTAGTCTTTGAAACTCCTCACAATAAAAAAATCTCCATTGTGTGTTAGACTGTTTAAAAAAATTATATAAGAAATACTAAAAAGCATAGGAAAATTGACTACTTTAATTTTAAACCAGGAAGTAACTGTTGAAAACAGTAAAAATAAATCCTGAGAGGCAGACATCATCTCTAGTGCAGTTGCATTTATGAATATTTTTATTTAAAAAAACCTTTCCCAAATAGGGAATTCTAACTTGCGCATAGTTCTGTGTAAGCATCTCAGGATGTTACCTTTACCCAGAGTCTTTTTCTCCATTTTACCTCCATTCAGATTGCTAAATTTTAAATACCAATGACCCAGGAGAAAAAAAATAAAACAAATTACAAACTATTTTTTCACCATGAGACGTCTCTCATCACTTAAGAAGACAACTTGCTCTAAGATAATTATGCAGTGTTAGGAATCATTAGCAGTTTATGATCCAGAAATTAAAGAGATAGGCCTAGAAAACACGTTCCTTGTTTCTGTATATGTTTCTATCATCTAAGACAATTCAATCACTTAGGTAAATGGAGGCAAAGATTAAAGGAGTGGAGGAAGCACAGGGGATAACACAAAACAAAAATGCGCTAATAGACCCTTGTCAGTGCTAACACCCAGAAGTGCCAACAGATGTGGTCTATTTAATGAAGCACGTGCCTCAGATTTGGCACTATTTTCCAGTGGGAAGATCTTTCAGAAAAAGCATCACATTATACCACTCTCTCCACCACTCAATGCCTGGCATCTCTGCTGCCTTGAAACTGGCACATCATGTTGTGTGTGGGAACCACGCCACCCTGACAGGTGGTCCTAACTCTCCCTGCCAGAGCAGCACAATGAGCATCAGATTCTCAGTCCAAAGTTGATGCCAACCAATCCTTGCTTCCCCCAGCAAAATGAAAGAAGTCAGACACTGCCTTTCTAAAACCACAGGACCATTCTGGGAAATTCAAGCAATGCAGAAACAAAAGAAACACGAAAACAGAGAAAAGAGAACACACATGAAATACTGCTGCCACAATTCAATCAGCGAGGGCCCCAAATCCAAACACAAGGGTCCTATACTATGTGAGCTACTCATTTGCCCTACTTTTTTCAACCTAGCATGGCTCTAAGTCAAATAAAAAGAGATGTCTTAATTCAAAGTGAAAATATGAGGAAATGATATCCCAAGAGTAAGAATTACTGTATTTTAGCTGCCTGAACTATGATAGGGAGAGCAATATAGCAAATAAAGTTTAAGAATTAAAAACAACTGAGATTTAAGATTTTGTCTTTTATAATAGATTAGAAATTAAAATGGTTGTTCTAGTTACATAGCAAATTCATTCTCTTCTTGAAAAGATTCTTTCCTCCCCACTATAAATGAGAGTAATTAAATTTCTCAGTTCTCACTCCCATGAAACAAGTATTGTAAGGTTTTAACTTAGAGAAATTGTTTTGGCTATTCTAGCAAGAGAGATTATGTTCCCAATCTGAAATGAGTTTTTTTTTTAACACTTTTAATTTTATTTTATTTATTTATCTTTAGAGGGTCAGGGAAGGAGAGAGGGAGAGAAATATCAATGTATGGTTGCCTTTCATGCATCCCCTGCTGGGAACTGGCCTGCAACCCAGGCATGTGGCCCAACTGGGAATCGAACCGCGATCCTCTCGTTCGCAGTCCTGCACTCAATCCACCGAGCTACACCAGCCAGAGCTGAAATGAGGCTATTAAGAGAGAGATAAATATTGACAAAATGTCACACCATAAGAATAATACTTTTTCTTTTGGACATTCAGAAATAACCAGTACACCATCAACTTCATCTGGCTTATTATTTTTTAATGAGAAAATATATCAGAACCAACTATACGGGAAAACATATTTGCCAATGATACCTGAAAGTATTTGATCTCCAAAATACATAAAGAACTCACATGACTCCATTCCAGGAAGACAAAAAAACAATTAAAAATGGCAAAAGACTTGAACAGACACTTCTCTAAGAAGGACATACAGAGGGCCCAGAGACATGTGAAAGACACTCAGCATCACTAGCCATCAGAGAGATGAAAATTAAACCCACAATGAGATATCACCTCACACATGTCAGAATGGCCATCATAAAGAAATCAACAAACAAGCATTGGAGAGGATGTGGAGAAAAGGAAACCCTAGTGCACTGTTGGTGGGAATGCAGACTGGTGCAGCCACTGTGGAAAACAGTATGGAATTTCCTCAGAAAACTAAAAATGGAACTGCCTTTTCACCCAGCAATTCCACTGCTAGGATTATACCTTAAGAGCCCTGAAACACCAATCCAAAAGAACCTATGCACCCCAATGTTCATAGCAGTACAGTGAACATTGTGCTATATACAATAGCCAAGCGCTGAAAGCAACCTAAGTGCCCATCAGCAAATTAGTGGATCAAAAAACTATGGTACATTTACACAATAGAATTCTATGCAACAGAGAGAAAGAAGGAGCTTCTACCCTTTGCAAGAGCATGGATGGGACTGGAGAGCATTATACTAAGTGAATTAAGCCAGGCGGTGAGGAACAGATACTATATGATCTAACCTTTAACTGGAATATAATTGACAAAAGAAAAAAGCAAACAAAATAAACCAGAGACATTGAAATTAAGAACAATCTAACAATATCTATAGGGGAGGGGGGAGGGGGGAAGCAAGGGCGGGAGGTGGGTTTGGCTGGGGTGGGGAGGAGTGGTGGGGAGACAACTGTAACTGAACAACAATAAAGTAATAAAATATATATATATATATGCTTCCTTTATAAGGAAATTTATTTTTTGAAAAAAAGATTGTTGCAAAAGATCTTAATGAAGATATTCTATTTAAACTTAAAAAAAAAAAAAGGCAGACAAATGTATGTGTGTAGATTTTTTTCATTTTCTAAAAATCCAGGATTCCAGAGGTTAGCAGAGAATTTCTTGTTAATAAACTCAGACAGTTAAAAATTGTCCAGAGACTTAAAATACAGATATCACATCTATAAAGAAAGCTAATGAGGTTATCAAAAAGAAATGCATCCTTTGAAAGAGCTTTTTAACTAGTTAAATCATTAATTTCAGAGTACTCAATTTTTCATTCCCTTATTAAAAAATATTAAAGCTGTTCCTCTACAAAAACATTTCTTGTTTTTCAAGAACTTCCAAGTTTATATGTAACTAATGCTAGGCCTTTCTTTGAATTTATGTTCAGATCCAAAAAGAACAAAGACCAGGTCACTTGAAATGTAAATTTAAGTAATAAATAGCATTATTATTTGTATCCAATAAATATTGAACTGAACTTCCACCATAAAAGAGCTTTTATTCTCAGTGGAACATTTGCAAATATGTGAACAACACAAGCAACTGGAACAAGGAATCCTCATTGTCATGACATGTGTTTACTATTCAGCTTTTTGTACAGTCCACACTGACTAGATAGGGGAAAAAAAAATGTGTGACTGTTTCTTAAGGTGTCTCAAAGTCCAAATGAATATATATACACCTAATCTCCATTAGTATAAAGAGTTCTTCTCTGTTTGACTCAAGGAAATTTAATAGAGTAGATGAAAGAAATTAGCAATATAAAATGAATTACCGCATGATCCAGCATCACTACCTTGAAATGACATATGCACCCCTATATTCATTGCAGCATTATTTATAATAGCCAAGACAGAGATATAATCTAAGTGTCCACAGACAGACAAATGCATAAAGAAAACATTGTATGTATATACAATGGAGTATTGTTTAGTCGCAAAAAAGGAAGTCTTGTCATTTGCAATAACAAGGATGGACCTCAAAGGCAATATGCTGAGATAAGTCAGAGAAAGGCAAATACTATGGGATCTCACTTTTATGAGTGTAAAAAAACAAAAAAGAAAAGAAAACCAAACTCAGAGAGAAAACAGATTGGTAGTTGCCAGAGGTGGGGTAGGGTGGAGTTGAAAAGGTACAAACTTCCAGTTATAAATAAGTCTGGAGGGTGTAATGTATTGCATGGTGACTGCTGTTACTACTGTCCTATATATTTGAAAGTTGCTAAGTGTAAATCTAAAAGTTCTTATTATAAGAAAAATAAATTTGTAACTGTGTATGGCGATGGTTGTCAAGTAGACTTACTATGGTAATCATTTTGCAATATACAATGAGGTCTATCTGGAAAAAAATCCAGCCACTGTTAATATAACAAGAACAGTTCACATAACATCAATGTAAGCTGGCAGCCAAGGAGAGTAGATTAGAATGCACATGAGTGAACAATGATGACTTCACTGTACTAGTCACTGGGGGCCATAAATACCGTTGAGTGAGCATGTGTACTGTGTGGCCTTTGCTTTCAAAATGACTGAGCAAACAGCAACAACTCTGCATCAAATTTTGCATTAAGCTTGAACATTCCTCCATGGAAACTATTCACATGATTCAGTCACACCCGTGGACAACTGGTGATTGTCAGCTTCATCACAACAGTGCGCCTGCTCATGTATCACATCTCATGCAAAGATTTTTGGCAAAACATCAAATCACCCAGGTGATTCAGCACTGCTAAACCCTAGAATTGGCATCCTGCAACTTCTCGCTTTTCCCAAAACTAAAATCACCTTTCAAAAGGAAAAGATTTCAGACTGTCAATGAGATTCAGGAAAACACGATGGGGCAGCTGATAGCAATTGGGAGAACGATGTGAGGTCCCAAGGTGCCTACTTTGAAAGGGCTGGGGCATCATTGTCCTGTGTACAATGGTTCTTGTATCTTCTTCAATAAATGTCTCCATTTTTCATATTGCATGGCTGGATACTTTCTGGGAAGACCTCATATACATGTATCAAATTGTTATGATGTCCATGTAAAACTAATACAATGTTATATGTCAATTATATCTCAATAAAATAACAAAGTGTACATTCCAGGGAAAACAAGCAGCAATCAGCAGTTTAGAGATCACAGTCATCCATTCTCCATAAACACGCCATGAAAAGAAGGGGATACTTATTGAGTACCTGTTGTGAGGCAGGTATAGGAAGGAAAAACTTAACAGGGGAGTATAGGGAACCAGGATATTCTATTCCTTGAGCATTCTGAATAATGGGAGCTTTATTTTACTCAAACTATACTAGATCCTAAGCCCTTCAAGGGCAGGGACTGTGTCTTTCTAGTTTTTGTATTCTTGACACAAGGTCTGATACAAAGGATGCCCTCAATGTTTGATTAATTATTGGTGAAAGAATGAGTGACCAAAATTGATAATCCTGTATGCCATTTCAGAACAGAATCAGAAAAGTGTCTTATGAATTCCTTAACCAGAATTATTTTCGCATATGGAGTTTTTACTGCTTCTTCTCTGTGAGGTTATTATTAGTTTGTGATAACCTTGCTCCTCTTAAAAGATCAGCCATCATATTTATGAAGTTGGACATCAACATGATGTTTAAAAATTATCCCAGGAAGATATTATCTATGAACAAGTAAGTAGTTTCCATTTTAGCATATTTAAAAATGAGCATGGAAAAATCTGACACACAGAAGAGATGCTAAAAACATAGTATCTCTGTCAACAGAGACTAGGAAAGGCTCCACCTGACTTCACCAGCACTATTTTGGGCAACAGTGAGACAAAGGGGAATTTGGGAGTTGTGAAGGACCAAAGAGTACAGCAGAGGGGCTGGTGGAGTAAAGATGCTCTTCTGATGGTACTGGGTAGAGTAGAGCAAGGGGGAAGGAGTTGGGCTTCCAGTTACACAGTCCTGTCATGCTCTGCTGGATCCTAGAGTTATAGCAGGTATGGCTCAGGACACAAAAACTTGATAAGGAGGGGACAGATAACTGCCTTGTGTGTAGGACACAGGAAGGACTTCCTCCAAATAAGCTAATAACTGAGTGGAAGACCCTCTCCTAAGAATTAACATTGATCTGCACCTCCACACCTGCAACAAGCTTGGGAGGCAGAGTTTACTCTTTCCATTATCATCTGGGAAGACAATGAGTGGGAACTGAAAAGAACAGTGAAAACCAACTCAAAACATTGGAGAGTACAGCTTGAGGGATGGGTGTATTCACTCACTTTAAACTCCCAAGAAAAAAACAATCTGATATAACTTAAAGCCTGTGTGGGCAGGAGGACAAAGAGGACTGAAAGGAAACAAAATTCCATGGCCAGAAATAACTTTCATGATCAAGACACTGAGGCTTAGATATATGCAAAGAGGCAACCTTCTACAGCTTTGTATTTTCCAAAGACTAAATAAGCTGTTGGTGACTGCAAGGAACTATACCAGTCCGGAAGTGGGTCCACAGCCTCAATTTTAATCCACTCTTTCCTTTTCCCACAGAGAGTTCAAGTGAAGAGAAAAACAGCCTGGGAAGGTCAGACAACCTGTAGACAAGAGGCCAACAGGAAGCCTTCAAAGAAGGCTGGATAAGGATATGGAAGGCTTCCTTATCCATCTATTCATCTTTTAATTGTTCTAAGTAACTTCAACCAAGTGAAAATCTATTCGTATTCTTAAAAGAGTTTCCACAGAAGCCACATCTACCACTGCTATTGGTGTGCAAACATTACATATTTCTGGGTTTACTTTCTCAAGAACATTTGCATCCTTAATATGAAAGGCCTATAACAATCTCTTTATAAAATCTTCTTCCAATTTTAAAGTAAAAATGTTACAAATGTTAAAAGAATGCTCCTGGACTAAAAAGAGAGATTATATTGCTGCTAATAGTTAATATAGTTCCAATAATACTAAAATGTACTTAACTAATTTTTCATGAATCAAAGTATTAATTGAAAATCCATCACACATTAAGCATTTTTACCTTTGGTGTTAGTTTTCAAAGGTTTTATTTTAAAAAATCTAACTTTTGCATGGATAGCTCTCAGAAATAATTTTATTATTCACAAATGAATTAAAAATAGATATATATATCGGAATAGGCATATATGTGAATTGAAATAGAAAAAAGGTTAGTAAAAGGACCCTAGAAAACAACATGAAATGTCTTTAGTTTTTCACCATTCTCTGAGAATATGCCATTAAGAAGGCTAATAAATACATCAGTTCACCTGATATTTTAGTCTCCTGATAATTTGTCCATTATTTCATAAGAACAACCTTGAGAATTAAAAAAAGGTTTTATTATACCTCTTAAATAGTGTGTTCCACATATGTTAAAACTATCAGTATTTAGTACTTTCTTCAAAAAAAAGCACTTCTGATGTCTTAGAAATCTATTCAGAATAGGAAGTAGTCACTTTAAAGGATGTTGAAATTAATAAAATGATACTCCATAGAACTTTAGACTTATCTTTGAGAAAAGCACGCACATTTCATTTTTAATTTTCTTCAGGAAAAATAAGACTACTGGTAAATTGTTATTTTACCTAACTGCAAATTTAGATTTAACTGCTAGTTTATCAATATGAAATACCATTGTCTGTAATGAACAAAACAGGAAGGGAATAAATGGACCCTTTACCTATCTCCCACTCCCATTACTGATTCACAATCTTATGGAAAAGCTACACCACAGTGCAGAATGTCCCGAGGCTGGGGCAGGAACAATTCCCCACCCTATCAGATTCCTGGGACCATGCATCTCTTGGGACTTTTATTGTATGAGTATCATAGGTGGGGAGATCCTGACTCCAGAAAGAGCTGGGCATACTCTATGGCTAAGTTAACTTTCAGTCTCAGGAAGAAAAGTCACTACCACTATTCTCTGTCCTTGAGGCTGTTCTAGTTGGCTGCTCCCAAACTCTCTGCTTCGTTAGAAAAATGATGAGTCAAAGGAAAAAGTGGTGGTTTTATCTGGGTAAGATAAAGCAATAATAAAACTTCAATAAAGGGGTGGGAAGTGAAATGTTATTCTTGTTTTTCTTTTAAATTTCCCTACCATTTAAAACTAAAAATCATGCTCAGTTTGTGGGCCTAATGAGAAGAGGCAGTGGGCTGGAATTGGCCCTTGGCCTGTTTACCAACTCTGAGCCCTCGTATTTCACCAGCCCCAGCACACACAAAATTCTGAATGAGTCACCTGCTTTTCATTTTTTTTTAAAATATTTTATTTATTTATTTTTAGAGAGAGGGGAAGGGAGGGAGAAAGAGAGGGAGAGAAACATCAATGTGTGGTTGCCTTTCATGGGCTCCCTATTGGGGACCTAGCCTGCAACCCAGGCATTGTGCCCTGACTGGGAATTAAACCTGCGACACTTTGGTTCACAGCCCAAGCTCAATCCACTGAGCTACACCAGTCAGGGCCTGCTTTTCATTATTAATAAGAGATTAATTCACAAGAGACATCAAAGGGCATGCATTAGTATATGACAATAATATTAAAGCCCTGGCAGCCCTGGCCTGTCCTAAGTTTTGAAAAACATCACGGAACAGGCTCAATGAAGCTAGAGTATAGCTGCATCTGCTTCAATCACTCTAGCATTCCACAGGAAATCATGACCTGCACTTCCCCCCACCCACCAACAAAAATATAAATAGTTGATTGTGATATATAAGGAAAGAGTTCTATAGTCCATAAAGTTCTAACTTCTTCAGACACAGAAATTGAATGTGTAATTGTTGCATGGGTAAATTGCTATACAAGCTAAATGCATCATATCCGAATTCTATGATAAAACCATTTGGAAGGACATGACCAGAACCCATAAAATGGGAAGCATTATACAGGGATTCTGCTGTGTTTCAATAAATACACTGATGCTAATATCCACACCCACCATAACTGTTACTTCAACTCCAAGGCACTTCTTTGTAAGTATTAGTAATGTTCCAATGAAAAAACAAGAACCTCACACTGCAGGTGCATATCCACAGCTATATATTTTAGCATTTTCTAATTTTTTCTCCAAGAGTTTTTAATAAGAGAGAACCAAAAGCTTTTTTTCCTGTTACAATCTTGCTGGAAATAAAATCACAAAAATCAATCATAATTGCTTCAGTACCAAGAGCATAGTGCCAAGAGCAAAATCTCTTGGTTTCATGCCTAATAGTCTGCTCCTGTGTGACTACTGAAGTATAAACTTTGTATTAGTAAGAAAGCAATGGAATTAAACAAGATACCTAGAGAGAGTTTATACCTTTTGACCCACATTCTGTCAAAGTGATAAACTTACATAAAAAGATAATTTCACAGCATGCAATTGAGGACAAACATCACACTTACTTTCTCTAAATGCTTTACAGTAGCCCAGGAAGGATAACAGAAAGAAGAGGGCACCCAGGAGGTCTGCACGGCCAACAATACCAGCAACCTTAAAAGAAAAGGAAGAAAAAAAGATTTACATTTAAAATTTTTGAAACAAATAAACTTAGAAAATACAAAGAATTCCTTAGAAATAGAAAACAAAAACCTTATTAAACTCTGCCATCTATTAAAATAATCCGCGTAACTGCAATATCCCTGTGGTCTTACCTTCATTTGGTTTTTTTATTGGTGTTGGTCGAGGACTTAATAGTTTCTAAAAGAAAATTGGATTGCTCTGCACCTACTGGTGGCTATTCTGAGGGCTGGACATAGTCAGCGATGCACTTGTACAGTGAAAGCCCTGTCATTTAGCACACTGTACCCAAGAGCTGCAGAGACTTAGGCTTTTGATGTCCCCAAAGTGTATTATCAATTGGAAAACACTATCAGCTTAAAGGGTGTGATATTTAAAAAAGAAAATTTGATTGAAAACATCAAGGCAAGGTGTGAAATAGGTATTATAAGTCATTAGGCAGAGCCCTGGCTAGTCCAGCTTAGTTGATTGGAGTGTCATAGTGTAAACCAAAACATCACTAGTTTAATTCCTGGCCAGGGTACATGCCTAGGTTGCAGTTTCCATCTCTGATCAGGGTGCTTGTGAAAGGCAACCAACCAATCGATGTTTCTCTCTCACACAGATGTCTCTCTCCCTCCCCCCCAACCCCGTCCCTTCTCCTCTCTCTAAAAATCACTAAGCACGTCTTCAGATGAAGATTTTTAAAAAAAGTAATCTGGCAGATAGAAAAACAGAGAGATAATTGCTCTATGCTGCCTCTGCTATCTTTTCTTCCCTTCAGACCAAAACTGGTTAAATGGGTTAATCTGGAAAGCAGAACGCTTCAGAAGTGATTGACAAGATGAAAACACAATAAAATTTATACCATTCCTACCCCCATTTTCTTATTCTGACAACTGTTCTTCCCTTCTATTAGTGACAATGAAGCAATATGAAATTTGTGTTTTATTTCTTTCAGGGTAATTACTCCAATAATTGTTCTCCAAATGTTTTGTGGCAATGAGAGATGCAGAATTCCACTCAAGAGTATTGGACTAGTTTACGTGGCATTCTTTACTAGCACCTGGATGTGACATATATCAAAGTTTTACTGATTCCTTAGGTATCACTTCAATGGCTGGTAGGTTCACCTTTTCTTAAATGGTATATGTATGAGATACAGAGCAAAGACTATTCTAAAAAAATGGAAGTAAGAAAATATACAGTGAATATGCAAATTACATTTACATATGAATCTCAAGTGTGTGTATAAGCAATAGCTTTACAGAAAGCTTTTCAGGACTCTCCCACTACACTGGTTAGAGCTGAAACTCTCAGGGTGATTACACATCCTGATCACGAACTCCTGATGCAGATGCACATGGCATCCCAAGATGTTCCTCAGTCTCTGAGAAGACTGAAAGAGCCGACAAATCCAACCTGTGAATGCCACTCACATCCAAGATGGAAGCTAAGGACAAACAAGGACTCAAAAGGTCTGGAATGAGTATGCCAGTATGCTGGAGGTTCAACAGTGTATTTGTTTCATGGGAGAAGTGAATATGCAATGAGAATTTTTGAACAGTCTGACCTGTAAAAAACTCAGTAAGGGACACTAAAATCAGGAACGCAATGAAACCAAATAGAGCACATAGTAGGTGCTGGCTCACTGTTAGTTCCCTGCATGATTCCCGAAGGGTGCTCCTATAAATTCGAGGAGCAGAAAGAAATGGAAAGGAGTGGGAAAAGCTCAGGGTAAGGCAGGTATGGGCTCCACATCACCTTGGTGAGTGAGGGATGGAGCAGCTGGTCCTGTGGGCCTCCTGCCAGGACAATGCGAGCTGTGGCTATCGACAGGGCCTGGGTATAGCCTGGAACCCTAAACCCTTAGGGAGAATAAAGTAAATAAAGCCAACCCAGAGAAACTTATCCAAAGGGGTCCTTATATCATGGTGGTCAGGGGAGCCGAGGGTGAAGCACGCAGGGGTCAGAGAAAAAGGTTCCTTGAAAATAGCGAAGGGAAGGGAACTGGTTTGGATAAATACAAGAATAGGGGCCAAAAACGGTCAACCATCTATCTGAGTACAAAAACTTATAGTAAAATGAACTTTAAACTTACTTTAAAACAAATATTCTTCCTTTGGATAACTCGTGAAGATACTATCAAGTTTAAGCAATGTGCATTAGGCACTGTCTGACATAAAGAAAAACAAGTTTTAAAAACTATGGTGAATGTCTTAAACTAAAAGAAGTATTCAGTCCTTAACAATAAATTTATGGCATAGTAATTAGAGATTTCATAGAAAAGATTATAAAAGGCTACCCAAGCAGGCACCAGATCTAACTGGGAAATGGGCATAAGAATGAGACTTTTTCTTCTTTTATATTTGCATAACATGTATTTTCAAGCAAAGTTCTTTATAAACACTATTTTTTTCTTATGAATATCCTGAAACCACTCATATCAAGAGTAAGAGGATTTTGAACTTGTTCAGAACAAATTTCTCTAAGATATGCCACTCTGGCAGGTGGATTAGTTTGACCTGAAGGCAGCTGAGACCCTATGGGCTCAGGAGATACTTCTGCTCCTCAACTATCCAGAAGAATCTAAATTGGGGCCTTGCCCATAATGAGTTATTACTAGAAACACCTTTTTATGACCTATCTATAGGGCAGGGTGAACTTCTAATTACTGAATGTCTGCACTTCTTATCATCCTGCAAATTCCCCTCATCCCCTCTGATGCCCCCCAAGGCATCTTACATTGTTCCTTGGTTCAGGATGCCACATATACCTCATTTTCCCTTTCTGCCTCTGAACCTTCATGTATGTGGGGTTCCATATGTATGTGTGTAATTAAATTTGGTTACTTTCTCTTATTAATCTATCTCCTGCTGATTTAATTATTAGACCAGCTAAAAGAACCTAAGAGAAAAATTTCTTCCCCCATAGTTCTCTGGAAAAATCAGTGCACTCCCCACTATCCACCACATTGTTTCCCCACTAGAAACAATGTGTGCATAGGAAGGAATTAGAAGAAGGTGAGAGGGAAAATGTTGCCCCACCCAACACTTTCAGCATTAAGCTCTGGGTTCATTGGAAGGTCAGATTAAGGAGGCCTGAGCTGCTTGAATTCAGGCAACTTGAAATCTTCATCAATACTTTGAGGAAAAGGAAAACTCAGAGTTGCACTGTGTCTTTAAGGAACCCCCAGGGACTCTTTCCTTCCTGGTCTCCAAAGGACAAGGGCCTAGGCAACCCCCTCTTAGCTCTTTACTCTCTTCTGGTGACTGGTCAGTCAGAAGCTTCACCCAGCTACAAATACCCCAGAGTGATTTGAGGCAGCAAGGTTGAAAATGAGACCTTTATATGAGTTAGGAAGCAAACAAGGCAGATTACAATTATTTCACTACTAACTGGGGACCATGAGATGGGAAGTCTTCAGGATGTGACTGACCCATGTCAATTTGCCTTGTTTTAAAATGGAAAGTCCTGTGTCCCATAACCCTCTTAGTCTTAAGCAAAGTGGATGGCTGGTCACTATAAAGATCGGAAAATGTAGGTTCTTATTTTCAATGAGTGAAAACATTCCCAATGTTAATATAAGCACACAAAACACATAAATGTTAATGTAAAGAAATTTATATACCAAATCTGTAGAGGTCTACCTACACTGCTATTGCTTTCCCTTAATAAATGTAAACAGAAGCAGCACAATTATTCCCAAATCCTCAATCCTCACCCCAGATCCACATTCAGTTGGGGTGGGTGGTGGGGATGCTCTGCCCAGGGCTGTTATCAGAGATCCTGGCTGGGACAACAGCACAAAGCTGGTCCTGGCCTGGAAACTCTGAGGAGCTCTCCTTCCATCTGGCTCTTTGGGTGATCCTGCTTTATGCTCACTTTTCAAGCAGGGTTAAATTGTAGACTAGAGGACTTCTGGCCGAGATGGAGGTATAGGGAGATACACTTTGCCTCCTCGCACAACCGAAAGAAAGACAACAACAAATTTAAAAACAAAAAATAACCAGAACTGCCAGAAAATTGAACTGTATTGAATTCTGACAACCAAGGAGTTAAAGAAGAAACATTCATTCAGATTGTGCCACAATGCAGTGACGTGGGTTGCCCCACCCTGAATACCTAAGGTTCTACCTCTTATAACATTACAGGTGCACCAAGACAAAAAACATGGCACAAATGAAAGAACAGATCAAAGCTCAAAAAAAACAAAAAACAAAAACAAAAAACCACAACTAAGTGATGGAGAGATAGCTGACCTATCAGATGCAGAGTTCAAAACACTTGTAATCAGGATGCTCACAGAAATGGTTGAGTATGGTTGCAAAATAGAGGAAAAGTGAAGGCTATGCAAAGTGAAATAAAGCTAAATGTAGAAGGAACCAACAGTGAACGGAAGGAAACTGGAACTCAAATCAATGATTTGTAGCAGAAGGAAGAAATAAGCATGCAATCAGAAAGGAATGA
>PVKM010022418.1:0-21856 GCA_004027735.1 Carollia perspicillata
GTCTTTCTCTGCTGCCGCAGCCAAGGGCTTTCCCTCCTTCCTCTTCCCTTCTCTCCCTCTTTCCCCTTCTCTCTTTTTATAGCTGAACAACAAGTGATTTCTGCACTTAGACTAGAAGGATGACTTGTTTAATGAGTATTTCTTGAATCTAATTTGACTAAATTGCAGGGACTTACCAATTCTAGGATTTCCTTTGAATTCACTTCTCTCTCTCTCTCTCCCCCTCCCTCCCCCTCTCTCCTCTCTCCCTTCTCTCACTCTCTGTGAAGCATAAATCCATGATCACTACATTTAACTTGATCCAAATTTTAAATTCCCTTATAATAACCGTAATTCCTTTTCACCCTTTCTACTGAAAAAATTTTAATTCCCTTTTACACATAGTCATTGAAATATTTTTTGATTGCGTGAGGCAGATATCGACCTCACTCTCTTTTTATTCCTTATGTGAACAGGTTTAATTTAATCACCAACTATTTTCTGAGCACTGACCATGTGCCAGACACAGTTAGAGATGCTGAGGCTCCAGCAGGGAACATGGCAGAGATGGCCCTGCTCTGGTGGAGCTGCCACTCCAAAGCATTTTTATATTCTAGAACTGAGCTGTCCAATAGGGTAACCACTAGCAACATGCAGCTATTTAAATTAGTTAAAATTAAAAAAATAAAAAATTCACTTTCTCATTCACACCGGCCACATTTCTAAGGCTCACTAGCCACATGTGACTAGAAGCTATAAAATCAGACAAAGCAGATCTAGACCATCCCCATTATCACAGAAGATTCTGTTGGCTATTCTGGAAGAATCTGCCAGGCCTACTAACATTCTGGGAATTTAAGAAATCCCTTGAGCAATACTATTAGATGATTTATTATGACACCAGATTATGATTCCTTCATATGCCAACCCCTTCTTCGAAAACACGAAGATTACATCTAGCACACCTAGAGCCAATAAGTTTATCTTTATCTTGCGGACCTTGTTTTTATTGATAAGATGGTTAAATCTATGAAGTAGGGTAGCATTTTGAAATATTCATTTATTCCTGTCTGTCTTTCAAGTGGGTATTGGCTTTGTACCATTTTAGGGGGATAGGTGTTCAAAATAGAAATAAGTGGAATTATAATAAAAAATAAAGTTGATTTTCTGGCCGAATCTGCATTTATGGTCTGGGAGTTGTACCCATTCCTAAAGCAGCGTGGTTTCCTTAGACACCAATTCAACAACAGACATCTTCTCCTTTGATATTTTTTATATGAAGGGGCAGAATAAAACTTTTCCTAAAAAAATAATTGCACAAAGCAGTGTCATCTTATATATTTGGATAAAATGTCAAACAGAAAATTGATTCCATCCTGAACCTCTGGTTTCACATGTTCCTCAACTGAAGTAAGGGGAGAGTAGCCAGTGCGATAGCATGGCTGGATGGTGCAGATGAGGGGGGTTAGTGAACTATAGCCCACGGGCCACATCTGGCATGCCTCCTATTCTGGCAAATAAAGTTTTATTGAAACACAGCCACGCTCATTAGCTTACTTATTGTCATTTTGAGGAATTACAGCAGAGACTGTATGGCTGCCAATGCCACCTGACACTTCACAGAAAAAGTTGGTGGATCCTCGCCAAGGTGATAAACTCGGAAAACAAGAACAGTGGCTACACATCTTCCTGTTTCCTCACAGGTCCTGATGGGTGCAGAGGAGGGACTTGAGAAATACGGTGGAATAAAAGATTCTAAGGCTGGAATAAACTTTGCAGCTTCATGAATGACATCTTCCAGTGGCTCCTAGGAACATAATGTCTTGAGTTAGAGCTGTTTACTTCAGGTGTTAGAGAACTACAGTGCAAAAAAAAAAAGTACAGTGCAAATAAGTTTCCATCATTTGTAATGAGAGAGAGGATCTTGTTAATACAGATGACTAGATCAACCATCTGCTTTATATAGGCATACTTCATTTTTTTGAGCTTCACTTTATTGCGCTTCACAGATGTTGACTTTTTTTACAGCTTGAAGGCAAGACCTTCCACCAGCAAAAAGATTATGACTCACTTTATTGAGAGACTCGCTTTTATTGTGGTGGTCTGGCACTGACCCTGCAATATCTCCAAGGTATGCCTGTATATAATCTGGGTGTCCCATGGCCTCCTACCCTGCACTGCAAGGAAGGTCCCTGAGCTTCCAGTGCACATGAGGTCAGGTTGTATCTGAGAAGCCCGAGTGACTGTCTTAGGTTGGGTTCTTCTAGGAGTAACCCTTAGCAAAGGATCAAGTGAAAGTGATTTGCTAAGGCAGTGCTCAGAAGAGAAATTGGGTGGAGAGTAGAGAAGCGGACTGGGTGAAATTTCATGTCTGAGCCTTCGTCTGATCCCACAGGGCTTCCTGGAGTATGAATTGCACCTCACATTCAGGAAGCTGTTCTGCAGTCCTGAAGGTAGTAGTTTTTCCCACTTAAGCAAGAGATAAGGAACCAAGGCTTTTATATGCTGCCCACCATTTCCTTCCCAACAGGCATCATCAGAGTATAGATGTCCAAGAGATACCAAAACTCTCAGGCATGTGAGGCTGTCTGGGTGGTGAAGAGGCTTCAGACACTCAAGGGCAATTGTATGAAGTTCACAGCTAACAGCCCTTAGCAACAGAGCACACAGAAGCTGGAGGATGCGTGCACAAGTTTGGTAAAGGGTGATGAGGGGGGATCTGAGAGGCACACTAATGGTATTGGCAATGTGGCAGACTGGATGTCTTCTTCACTAATGTTTACATGTGATTTGGGTTATATGCCATTTTGAATTATCCATGTCATTTCTATGACATGGGTCCTCCACTGTAGAGTAGAATCTTCTTCTTCCTCTTTTTCCTTCAAAAGAAAATTAGTTTGGTGTAGGAAAAAAGCCATTTTTGTTTAAAGTCTCTCTTTTTATGATTACAAAGATAACATTTAAAAAGTCTTTTTAAGACTGTATTATTTATCCTGTAACATCTCTTGGTGGAAATAAATCCCATAAATTCTCTTTTTGCCTTGCAGAATGGTATTTCTTTTATTTGACTTGAGTCTACCACTTTCATACTTCAGAGGATTCTTGGCTGGAGTTTATTGGGATTTGGGGATCCATTTCATGTTCCCTTTGTCCACAGAGAATCACTTCCGAAGCCCATGGACTTCAGGCACGGTCGCTTTCATCCTGCATCGTGAAGAGCTCTAATCGGCCTGATCTCTCCTCAGATTGCAGCTTCTCATTAGTTCCCCTGATTAGTTTGGCTGCTCTGCTCCAGCTCAATGTATTTGTTTTCTCCAAGGGACAGTGATCAGTATTATACTTAGTGTCCCAGGCATGGATTCACACCACAGCTTTGCATTAGTCCCTTCTGTTTTGTTTTTTAAATGCTATTCTAGATGTCTTCTAACATATTTTTTAAAAGATTTTATTTATTTATTTTTAGAGGAAAGGGAAGGGAAGGAAAGAAACATAATGCATGGTTGCCTCTCATGCACCACCTACTGGAGACCTGACCCGCAATCCAGGCATGTGCCCTGACTGGAAATCGAACCAGCAACCCTTTGGTTGGCAGGCTGGCACTCAATCCACTGAGACCACATCAGCCAGAGCCTGTTTTCTAATATGTTTTTGGGTTGAGTTACACACCATGAAGTTGTTTCCAGCATTCAGTCTACCATGATTACCTTTCCTTACCTGTACTTGACTATATCTATAGTATTTAGGTAGAGTATGGAGTATTACTATTTTTAAAAAAAATCCTCACCGGAGCATACATTTATTGATTTGAGAGAGAGAGAGACAGAGAGAGAGAGAGAGAGAGAGAGAGAGAGAGAGAGAGCGACAAAGAGAGAGAGAGAGAGAGAGAGAGAGAGAGAGATGTCAGAGAGAAACATCAGTCAGTCACCTCCCATATGTATCCCAACCAGGGATCTAGGTATGTGTCCTGACTAGGAATCAAACCTGCAACCTTTTTGGCTCCAGTGAACTGAGCCACCCAAGTACTGGAATATTATCATTTCTCAATGACTAATTTCATCTTAACATGCTCATAGTAAACATTATTTCTACTTTTCTGCTGGCACGCACATGAAACCTTTCTGAAGTCTATCACTATTGGCTTAGTACTGAGAATTGCCATAAACTTTACTTCTCTAAATCTCACAGACTCCCATTTTTAGATCACTTTTGCATATGCTGAAGAGGACAAGTGCCAACATAGTTTTTATGGCATTCGTGCTGATATGCCTCTATGGAGGGATACACATTTGTTAGACCTTTTTTGCCCAGTGATAAGTTACTTCTTTATACATGGCAAAATAGTTCCAACAACTAGATGGGAAGTCAACTTTTCTTTGCCAAGTACAACTTTTTGGGAAGTGGTTTGGTGCTCCTTTGAGAAGGTTTTGAGAATTTTAAATATGTCCCTTTTGCTGATGCCTTATTTTCCATAGGGTTATGTAAGATTTACTAGGGGTATTTATTCTAGAGTAGAAAAATGCATGGATTTTGGAGTCATGCAAAGCTAGGATGTACCAAAAGCACTCTGCTAATGGCAGAGTTACAAGGAGGGTGAAAATGGTCAAGATGGACCAAGCACTAAATTTAATTATAGGCCAGAAGGTGAAGGGATTAGCCAAAGAATGTATATGTATAACCCTTGGACACAGACAATAGTGTGGGTAATAGCCAGAGGGAAAAAGGAGTAGGGGCTGAGAGGAAGGGAGCAAAGGGGTGAAATGGGGACGTCTGCAATAGTGTCAATAATAAAAATAAAGAAAAAAGATATGAACAAGTCTAGAAAAGGTTAGAGAAAAATGGAATATCCCAAGCTGATCATAAGAGCTCATTCTTCTGAAAGGTGATGAGTGATGCTTCTCTAGAATCACAGGCCACTGCTGATTGCAAAAGGAAAACCACCTCTGAGATAGACTTCCCCAGCCATCTGGTTGTTCTGCACCACTACACAAAGTCTAGAGTTCCACCTTTTTAGGGTACAGAACAGTCTGTCCCCGGTACAGTCTTGGAAACCTGAGCAAAGGCTACTCTAGACTGCCTACGAGACCTTGATATCATTAGCCTCATCTAGCCTCTTATGCTGCTAGGGCTCCAGTCTTCACCTACCTCATCTGCCTCAGAACTCTGGAAAACTTATTCCTACACACTTCCTTTATCTATCATCCTTTATTCCTGCAATGCGAGCTCTTCCGGTCAATTATCCTCCCCTATGCTACTTGCCCTCATATGGTGTTGGGCTTTCTGCCCACTGAATTTTCCCATCATTTCTCCCTTTCCTCCCTTTCCCAGAGCCTTCTTGCACTCCCTTATAATTGGACACAAACTCCACTACTTTCTCCTACTTGCATAAACCCACTTTCATAGTCTCTTGCCTTAGCCAAAACCCATTTTGCAGAAAGACACCACCTGCCTGTAACCTTCTCAGATAAAAATTGTACATTCTTGTACATCCACCATTGTGGTCCCCATAAATAATGTTTGCATTCTCATTGGATACTCTCTGCCTCTTCCAAATCACTGCTTTTCCTTCTTGTGCAAAGAGCCCTTTCTCCTCTGAGTTTCAGGTCATCCTGATCAGAGTCTTCTTGTCAATATCTGTATTGACAAACACAGAAGAACCTGTCTTTGAGATGATTGACTTCAATTCCAACGTATCCTAGAATCCATTCTCATAGCCACCTCTGGACCTTATCATTAGCCTAAATTTTTCCACCTTTTAATACTGAATGGCAGTTTACCATTCTCTGACCACACTGTCTTGTCATCACTACCTGTAGGATTCTTAGTTCTCAAAGCACTTGGTGCCCAGGCTAGACCTCCAGTCCTTTGATCATTTCCCCCTCCTATGTACTTACCAACAATATACCTTTATTTCCTTCTCCCTTCATCTTAGTTCTCATAAGGCATAACTGTAAGAATACTTGCAAACATCTTCAAAAATCCCAGTCCCCTTTCTTTCTGCCATATTGACACTGCAATGCTTCCCTCTTAGATTAATCCAAATATTTGTTTTTCCTGATATGGGCTGCTGAATCTTGACAGAAAACAGACAACCTAACTATGCAAATTGGTGGCTCTAAGCAATTCTTTGACAGCACTGAGTCAGCGACTTCCCTGAGTAGTGATTACAAAACTTTAGAGTAGTTCTCCTTATCCAAGGTTTGACTTTCTGAGGTTTTAGTTATCGTGGTTAATGGCATCTCAAAAAAAATTAAATGAAAAATACCAGAAATAAACAATTCATAAGTTTTGAATTGAGCTCTGTACTGAGTAGCATGATGAAATCTTGCACCATCCTACTCTGTCCCACCCAGGTTGTGAGTTATCCATTTGTCCACTGTGTCCATGCTATATACCGTCCCCACCATTGGTCACTTAGTAGCCCTCTCAGTTACCACAGTGCTTGTATTCAAGTATCCGCTATAGTAGCCTAATGCTACTATGTCAGAATCCCTACGTCATTCATCTCACTTCTTCTCATCACGTAGGCACTGTATCACCTCACATCATCACAAGATGGGTGAGTACAGTACCGTGAGATTTAGAGAGAGAGGGAGAAAAGAGAGGAGAGATCATTCACAGAACTTTTATTACAGTTATAATTGTTCTATTTTATTATTAGTCATTGTTGTTAATCTCTTACTGTTCCTAATTTATAAATTAAACTTTATCATTGGTATGTATGTCTAGGAAAAAAACATAGTATATATAAGGATTCAATACTATTCCCAGTTTCAGGCATTCACTGGGGGTCTTGGGAAAGTATCCTCCACAGATGAGTGACTGCTGACTCCTTCTCAAAGCCCCACGTCATCAACACCCGCCGCATACATGTACAACATTTCTCTCCCTCTTCCCTAGTAAATGCTTTACCTTAATACTGCTCTACTCTTAAGTCACTGTAATTGGCTTTTGCAGTCACCACTGAAGTGATTATTCTCTAGCTAAAGTCACCAGTGACACCCCAAAGGTCAAATTGAAAGGACTCTTCTAAACATTTACCCATGTGGACTCTTATCTTGCATTTGACACTGCTGACTCTTCCACTTCCAGTGTTGTACTCTGGACTTCTCTTTTCTCTCTGCTTATGGCCCCTGGCAAGCCCACCTCCTTCCATAGCTTTAACTCATAGTTATATTCTTGATCCTCAAATCTATATCTCTAGTCCAGCCTTTTCTACTTAGCTCTAGAGCTTTATATACAAAAGAGCCTTCTTCACAGTGTTCCTGGCATTCCCAAGGGGACCTCAAAATCAACCCAACTGCAACTGAATCTCCTACGCACCCACCCCCATCCTTTCTTTTTCCTGGTTCTCTACATCAGAAAGCGATAGCATCTTTTAGACTAAGCCAGAAACCTTGCAGTGACCTTCAACTCCTCCATCTTAAATCCTTATCCACTTCACCCCCACCACCTTCTGCACCATTTGACTTCTGTCCAGGTCCTTCTGATCTTACCTCCCTAAAGTCTCTTGTAGCTCACCACCTCTACCCATACTGATATTGCATTAGCTAATATTCTCTCACCTCCCATCTCAACTCCTTTTATGGACCCTTACAGTTTTGCTAAAACATGTACTACATTACAGAACTACCTAAGCTTGGAGTATAAGTCCATCAAGATCTAGGCTCTTGTCTCTCTCTTGGGGCCCATCTGTTCTGCTTCCTGCCTCCGCCTTTCACCCTACAGTCAGCCATATTCAATTATCTGCTGTTGGAACCTGCCATGCTAACTCTCAGTTTGAAATGCCACTGCTCTCCTTCATACCCCTGTTCTCCTTTCTGCCTAGCAAATGTCTGCTCATATTTCAGGGCTCAGCTTGACCTTCTCATTCTTTGCAAGGTTTCATCTATCATGTCCCTAGTCTCACCCCAGAAGTACTGACTACTTTCATTTTGGGGCTGCGTCTACACCTAATAATGTCAACATCGGGTTGACTCTCCTGAACTGTAAACTCCTTGAAGACGGCATCTCTGTCATGTTCATCTCTGTATCTCTGGGTTCAGTTCATAGTAGGAAGAAAATAAATATCTATTGAATGAAGAATAAACAAATTAAAAATGGAGGCCAACCTGTGAGCAAAGGCTAAATGAATATTACGATAGTGAAACAAATGTTGATCACAATGGCGTACAAAATCATCACAAAGGCCTGTCTGCAGATGGCTCTGCCATTTGTGAAGCCACCAAGCCTCTTCAGCATTAGTAAACAAGTCAGGTAGGTATTCCTTAGAATATAACTGACTTTCAGGGACAGAAGATGGGGGTGGTGCCTCATATTGGCTTGCTTCCTTAGCAATTTGTGAAAACAAAACCCAGCAAAACAATTCACCCCTTTCCCAAAAGTTGGCACTGTCTCAAGGTTTTCTCTTCCAAAATACTTTCTCTGGCCAGGCAACACTCCCCACTCGATAGCTGTTAGGCATTAGTGTGCTCTGAATCCTTTAGAGAAGGTCAGTCCTGAATACCAAACAGATGCAGAGCCCTGGAGTTTCACAACTGAAGTGCATAACAATAGCCATCTTCTTTGTTTGTGCTGTTCTAAGTTTCAGCACAAACAGGCATATTTCAGACATTGGCCTTGAGTGAGTCTGATTTCCACACCTGAAGTGAGGAACATAATTTGAGGCAGAAAAGTAATGCAGGAGAGGGTTTTTAGCTTTATATGCTCATACACGCTCCTTGTTTTCCAACGAAAACAACACTTTAAATCCAGTTAACCTCATAGAGACAGCAAGGGTACAACAGAGTGAGGATTTTTTTTTTAATAGCAAAACTTTTGTACTAATTAATGAAGTAGAGCAGAACCAAACCAAAACAACTGAAAAAACCCTCACTCCAGATTACCTATTATTTTTTTTTCAGATGGAAAGCCCTAGGCAGCAAGAGTAAAGAAAAAAATTGACCCATGCATTAAGTAGATTGGCTAGTTAATTTAGTGCAAGTGGAAACAGCCAAATAATATGAAGTTGTTATGGTAGAAAGTAGTGCTTTCACATTACTACCCAAACTTGTAAAAATACTCAGAGAGGCAGAAAGAAGGACTAAATTTAGACCCTGATTTAATGCATTCAAGAGCATGATTCATCTTCCCCTTGTCCTGGTATGGCCTAGGGAATCATACCACAGGCAATGCAGGAGTACCTGTAAATAAAGAGTAATCTCATTCATTCAGAGGCTCAAGGAGGCCAAGGACACCCCATTTTTTCTGCCAACAATGATATACTTCCAGGTACCCCACACACCTGAGAACCAGGATTCTCAGCTGGCAAAAGGCCCTCAAATTTTAGCTTTGTCCTGGCCTTGGCATGAATATGCTGGAAATTTATTTTGCTGCTCTCTTCTCTGAGTGGCTTTTTCCCCCTCAGGCTCCAGTCGGATCCTGAGCAGCTCCCACTTTAATGAGATGCCCAAAGGAATGTCATCATTTGGTAGCAATGCATTGAGCAACCTGCAGTCCAAGTTGCCTCACAGAGGCCCATAGGTTGGGTTTGCCGAGTTAGTATTTTATACAACAAACACCTGAGATAATTATGAGCCATTTGAAAGAACAAAACAAAATGAAAACCAACCAACCAACGCGCAACAGTAAGTTCAGTTCCCAGGTGTCCATCAGGTGCTGGACACAGTGTCCAGGCAGAGCTGACGCTGCTGTCCCCGCCCCAGTTTCACTGTCTGCTGCTTCCAACCAGGTGTCTGCATTCACTTCTGCTCCCACCACCAGAGCAAATATTTCAGCCTGTGCGCCTGATTGAGATTAAAGCCAGACTATCATTTGTGTTAACTCAATGTGGTTTAGAGGTTAAAAACACCGGTCATTTTGCAAGTATACAGTGACCCCATTCTTTTTTTTTTCTTTTTCTTTTAGTCTGGAAGCACACTTGGAAAGTAAGCACACTTGGAAAACCTTATAAGTCTTATTCTAGGTTTTTCAGCTTTGCTGATAGCCTCTGGGTTTAGGACAAATTACAAAAAGAAAACATATCTTTAAAAAAATCTGTTGTTCAGTATCATTGCCTCCCAAAGTGAGGGCATTAGAGCTGTCCCCCCTTCTGAGGTGTAAGACAGATGTTAAAAACCCAACCCTTGGACCCCATATATCTATAGACATTCATCCCAATCAGGAAACATTATTTCTGCAAATATGAAATGGGTTCAGTGATTTTGCAGTTAAAAACGAAAAGATATAGAGCGCGTGCATTACGTTGGAAATGAGTTGCTCTGCGGTGTGTGTGAATGAGCAGCACTTGGAGCAGCCCACGGGGCACATCACAGCATGGGCTTGGTAGACCTTAGACAGGTGTGGGTCCAGGCGGATATGAGATCCCATCAGCCTGAACACATGCTTCACAAACCAACCTGGCCACGGCACAGAAAAGAGGCAAGACACTGCAGGCCAGCATAAAGATTTGTACCTTTCTCAAACAGCTTGGTACTTGGGTCTCCCGGGCAGCTTTGAATGACCAGGTGGGGCAGTTACCCAATCCCCCTTGGGCCCACCCAGTGCCATCGCATGGAAATCAAAAACATTTAGAGAGTAGGAATAGTCAATGACCTTGGCCAAATGTGATGACGTATTTGGGGGCATCCTTCTATATCCATTTGAGAAAGGACAAATGTTCTTTAGCACTCTAGACAGAAAACTGGCTGATTTAGCTTAGAACAGTGGCTACCACTGTAGCCAATTTCAGAACATCCAAAAGGAAGTGGTTGGGGGAAGGTGTCATGAAGGTTGCATCCAAGGCTGGGTCAGTTACATACTGGGATCAGGGGTAGAACCTTATTCTCACACACACAGAGCACCGCAGATCTAGTTAAGAATGTGGGAAATTCGTTTTCATACTTCACTCACACAAAACACCTCTCTTCTTTCTCTGGGGGGTTTTCAAGTTCTAAACTACAATCAGCCCTTCTTTTAAAATAACAATAATAGATCCTCTTATTCAGCCAGATGGTGGTGTTTGTTGCACTAGGCTGGGTTCACAGTACAACATCAATAAATGGCCACTTGTAGAGGTACAGACAGAATCCCATTCATAAAACACACCTACACCTTCCTCTTTCTCCCAACCCAAGTGTTACATCATCAAAACACCCATGGGTGCTTAATCTCATTTTGGGGGAAAATTAGAAAAGGCAAAATAATGTAAGTGGTAAAGCAATTTCTTGGGGGAAAAATAGTACATTTAGTTTCTGAGGAGAATGATCGTTGGTAGGCGTTTTAAGTGTCCTTTTGTCTCGAGGAACCATTTGAGAGGAGGATTCCAAAAGAGCTTCCCCCGGTCCCCGCAAAGCTGTCTTGGTGAAGGCTGTACATTCTCAACCAAAGACATTTCATCTGGGAGAGGGAGTTAAAATTCTTCCTCAGTGAGTTGCCTAAGTCTTGTGAAATGAATATTTGTTCCAATTAGGTGTTCCAAAAAGCCTTCTTGCCTCAGATAACTCATTTGCGACGGAACAGATATTTGTTCAAAATTTACCATGGAAGGAACAATGACGTAGTGGTATGTTCTGTTTCCAGTGGTCACGTGCTCTCCCCAGGCCTGCAGGACTCACAGTCCGGTGCTCTGCCCTTCCTTGTCTGGTCTCAGTCCTACCTGGGACTGGTGGGGATGGAAGAGGGGGCTGACTAGTCTCTGCTCCTGCTCTTAATAAGCTATACTACCTGGTTATGTAACCCTAATCCATGTCCACAGTCCAGGGCTCAGATGGCTGGCCTGTCAGCAAAAAAATGTCTGAAAAATGTTAATTCAACAATGTTGGAGGGATGTTATTTCTAGATCTGAAGTCCTCAGGGAAAATGAGAAATAGTTGCTCTTGGGATTCAACTCCTTCACACTGAAAGATACTTCTTTTCTGATGCTCTCTTCCCAAACAACTTCCCAGTGCCTGGTGTGCCCTGACATTTGGTCCAAATAAAATTCTGGAACCGATTCCTAGGATACAACTATCTTCACACTCTATACAAGAGTGTTTATTATAGAAAGTCAGTATCTATTAGGGCTTGAAACATTAGGGGCCTGCTGCTGCTGTTGCTCGCTCCCCACACTGAATCACTTCATTATATAGATACTACTTTATTTTTGGCATTTACAGCAAGCAACTCAGTTTATAACCTAAGGCATTTTCCATACTTTCAGGCAATGAATACTAGCTTCTTTTGAGTCTCAAAAGCACATAATTTAGGACAGTGGGAAAGGGAGCCGGAGAATAGTTTCCAGTGCAAGGAAAACACCATGCAGATGTTGGCCCTCACTCTTGAATTCTGATGGTGAAATTGAGAATTGTTTATTTGTTCTGAAGTCAAACCCAAGGAATTTATTTTTCACAGACTGGGGTAGGGGTGGGGCATAGTGATGTAATATATTACTAATATTGAAGTAGTCAACACATGGCCCTAAGGGTTTAAATCCCTAGAGAATGTCAATCGTGTTAAAGGGTTTATTTCTTGATCAAATTTGGCATACCAGATGTTGATTCATGTCACAGAAAAGACGTACCTGAGGAAACACCGGAGGGCTGCTTTGCTATTGAAATTGCATATTCACTTTCTGTAATTGTTTTTTGTTCCTTCAAGATAACAAG
Organism: Carollia perspicillata; assembly: GCA_004027735.1. Lineage (NCBI taxonomy): Eukaryota > Metazoa > Chordata > Mammalia > Chiroptera > Phyllostomidae > Carollia > Carollia perspicillata. Next base: position 12,600 of record PVKM010022418.1, read on the forward strand.
CTAGGAATTGGTCCTCTATCTTGAGCCATTTATTGAGAACAAACAAATGAACTTGGAAAAGACATGACCCAATTGAAGTTAAATACCTGACTTTGGTGTATGAGAATCATAAACTTGCTTACGGTCTATCTGGTCCGCAAACACTTCCCCATAAATCATCCAATAGGGCATGTAGAAGATGTTCTTGGCCAATTTCCATGATGGCTCCTCATTGGGAAAGAGAATGGCTTGCCTGGCAACCCCAAAACTCATCAGCACCACCAGCATAATGATGACAAAGTACATCATGTCTATCATCTGGAAGGGTGGGGAAACAGAGGGAGAAACAAACAAAAAAAAACACATATGACTGAGTGTCCCAATGACAATGACATTGATGGAAACCTCTGAAGGAGGTTCATGTTTGATAATGCTCATGATGGATGTTTAGATAGGAAGCTGTGTCTCGATTAGAAGACGCTCGGTCTACTGAAACCAATGTCCATGCAATCTTATCAGTAACTCAAAAATCATTTTAAAAAACATCAAACAAGCCCTGGCTGGTGCAGCTCAGTGAATTGAGCGTGGACCTGCGAACCAAAGGATCACGGTTCTATTCCCAGTCAGGGCATAAGCCTGGGTTGTAGGCCAGTTCCCAGGAGGGGACGCACGAGAGGCAACCATACATTGATATTGCTCTCCCTCTCTCCTTCCCTTCCCCTCTAAAGAAAAATAAAATAAAATCTTAAAACAAACAAACAAAACAAAAAACCATCAAACATATGCCCAATGGAACCTCTTCACTTTCCATTGGTGTCTGTGGGCCCTGGTCAAGACGAGACCTGGGAGTCAAATATTGTAAATACAGGAGTTTGGGTATCTGTACAAATTTAGTGCTACCTTTTGCTCTGTTCCTGGGGGAGGCAAATTCCCTTCTTGGGTCTCTTTCTTCTTAGCAAAATTGGAGTTGGGTTAGCTGAACTATTTCAAGAACTATCGCAATGCCATAAATTCTCGAAGTTCTGAATAGCTAATAAGGAGGTAGAAAGCTCAAGAAAATAATCATTTGTAAACACAGCTTGGACAACAAACATGCAGCACGTGTCCTGTTGCCCCCGTGGCCCCGCTCCTCGTGTGGTGTTCTACAACAAGCCAGTCTCACGGAGAGCCACTTTTTCTGCACTTTTGTCTCCTGCAGCGTATCCCATCAGTTATGAAGAGCATTTGTTCTTGTAGGCTTTAGAAGCAGGTAGCCCACTCCTGTGCCTGCTGCCGAAAGGTTGGATTTTCATCCAGACATGGTTACAAAATTCTCTTGACTGTAGTCAAATACAACGTCTTCTCTTGTGCCTCTCTCCTTTTTGCTTGTTTTCATGACCCATGTTGTTCAGAATCTGTTTCTTATATGACAGATTACTTTCTTTTTGTCACCAAAAATAGATGCGGATGTAATAACTATTATTTTACCTGTCAGAACCCATTGCCTTCTTCTTTTACAAACCATTCCCATCCATTTTGGACACAGAAGTAGGTGTCTTTTCCTGGCTAGGGCGATCATGGCCCCTCACCCTCTGGCAACAGCAGTGATAGGAGGTAAGCACGTTACACAAGAATCCAATGAGGACCTCTCTTTGGATACTTTTCAACTGAAGCTGGGAGAGGGATACTCCCCTTATCTCTCTGTAATAATGTTAATTCAGAGTGCCTGAGGCTACATGCCCCACTACCGATCAGAGTGAATGAAACAGATATTTGAGAGAGAGAGAGAGAGCGTGCGCATGTCCTGACAGTAGTTGACAGCCTGACTGCAGTAGCCATTAAGGCCAGTTGCATCATGCCCAGCTATAAATCCGTGCATCCCTCCTGGGCTTAAGCTGGTTGGAGATTAGTTTCTCTCCTTTGTATCAGATCATATATTACAGAAGACTATCTCTTGGACACCAAACTTCCTGAAGGAATGTTCATCCACAAAGAAAGACCACTGATAGTCTTATCAATGATAATAAAGACTTTCAATGGAATACATTACAAGGTGCCTGTTATTGGAATTTAAATATTTCAATCTTCCTGTTTGCATTAGGATACTGAGGGGCTCAGTATATTTTAGGTCAGTTTATTAACTTTTGCGGTAACTTCAAAATCCATCTCTCAAGGATTGTATGACTTCGAAATAAGACTCTCTCAAAATGTGACATTAAATTCATGCTTGTTCACTCTCCTTAAAATATATACACTAGTTCATTATTCCTTTCACAAGTTAGTGGCCTCAAACTCTCATGATGAGGAAGCCAGCTGCGTTGAAACAGTTTTATGGGAAACACGGGTCGGCTTCTCATCTCTGCTTTCTTTTTTATTTTGTAAAATTCTTTATTTATTTACAAAAAGTTCTACCAATGAAGGAACACTAATGGATTTTTCATGTTATATTTATTTAGATAGACTAAAGGTGGTTGGGGAGAGGAAGGTGTGTACTCAGGAGAGTTAGGGGCTAGTCTGACCCAAGAAAACTCGGCCAGTAAATACAGCAACTGTTCTAATTTCTCAGGACAGTTTTCATTCAGATTGATTGTGACATTTGTCCAAAGGGTCAAAACAATCAAGGAGGAGACACATTCTTCTCAAATGCTCAATTTCACATATTGAATTTCATATATTTCAAAGACGTCTGCTTCCATTCGAATACCAAAATCTGACAGAGTGGAGTGCAGAAGTGGAGCATTATTAGTGAGGACTGGGGCTGGCTACATAGGCTTTAAAAGCTAAATCGTCCAGCTGGTTCATTATGAAGAGACCTGATTCTGTCTCATTCTTGCAAAAACTCTTCACTGTGTTTTAGAGAGGAGCACATACACTGTAGTGGTTAAGCATGTGCTCTCAGGTGCCAGCTACCTGAGATTTTTCACCTTGGCTCTGTTAGTAAAAACACCGAGGTGGTTTTAATGTTGTGTTTTTTTTTCCATTTTTGAAATGGCAATAATAACAACAACAATAATAATGCATATTTTTTTGTAAGGATTAAATGAGATAAAATATGAAATGCTTGATGTGGGTAGTTTTCAGTAAATGCTAATATATTATTACCATAGGGGTTGGAAGAAGGGCAGGCTGTGGAGTCAAACAGACAGGAGTTTGAATCCTGCCTTTGTCCCTTGCCCAGTTTCAGTTTATTCTACTGTTAAATGAAGACACTAAAATGTATTTCATGGGGTTGTAATGATGATGTCTGACATGGTGTTTGGCACATTATAAATGACAGCTATTATTATTGTTGTTCTTATCTGCGATATATAGTGAGCTGTGCATACGTTTAGAGAATGTCATTGAGAAGTGGTACCCTGGATTTAAAGATCAATTGGAATCATACTTGATCAGTATTGTATTCAGGTATCTTAGCAGCTGTCTGTCCCTAGACTCCAGGGCACAGTTACTTGGCAGTTTTTAGTACTGAACAGGGACTTTCTAACGTTGAGGGACTTTGAGTGCAATCGCATCTGGGCATATTTTGTTGGGCTTCCAGCCTGGCAATCCATCTGGCTTCCTGGTAAGTTCTGTAGGCATATTTTACCTACCTTCTGCATCAGTGACTCGTTATTGAATGAATTATCTTAGCAACCCCAATGAGAACAAAGCCCTCAAATACACTCATTTTCTACTAATTCTTAACTGATAAGTGAAGTCATTCATAAGTTAGAAGGTAGAGTAAATGCAGTACATCTCTCTTGCTCGCTGCATAGTAAGGTTTAATTCTAAGAAAAACTGGGGATAATTATGCCATCATTAAAATGATAGATGTGGATTTTAAAATAATCTTGCTGCTTTGGTTTGCTTTTAGCAATTTCAACTATTTAAATGCCACCCAATCTTTTTAAAATAATACATTTGGTTCTATGGGTCTTCTAAGGTTTTATTTATTGAAATAAAATAAGGTAACAATCTATTAGAATAAAATGGCCAATCAGATCATGTATGTAGTCACCTAATGCAGTGGTTCTCAATACAGGGCAATTTCATACCCCCTACCCCCACCCTGGCACCTATGGCGATATCTAGAGACATTTTTATTTTGTGGGAGTTCGGTGTGTGAGTTCGGTGTGTGAGTTCGGTGTGTGTGTATGTGTACGTACTACTGGCATCTAGTGGGTAGATGCTGCTGCTCAGCATCCTACAATGCGCAGGGGAGCCACCCAGAACAATGAATTTTCTTGTCCAAAATGTCAACAGTGTCAAGATTGAGAAAACTTGACCTAATTTTGCAGCTGATACATTTCTTCACTTTCATTGGGTCCATGTAAGAATCCATTTGAGAATCTCATGGAAGCTTCTCCTCCCTGTTCAGAAAATTCATATACCCACACATTTTTATATATAACCTGGCCGGAGGGTTTACAGATCCTGTCTTTTAAATGTCTTCCATAGACTCTAAGTTGAGACTCTCTGCTTTTAGACATAGGAATTTTTACCACAATTGCAAATGTATTATTAAAGTCCAAAGAAGACTGTATTATAGGCAGTAAAAGAGAGTAAGATGGGTTTTTTTCCTAATCCAAAGTTCCCATTTGAACTGGGATTTGGTTTTGGAATTCAGTCTAATTCAAGCTTGTTTAATTTCAGTTTTTCCTCTCTAGAATAGGTTTGGGATATTTTCCCTAAACAATACTGGCCTTATAAATAGCAAGCTTTTGTACAAAAGCATTAGGAATAGAGCAGAATAATTATGCTCACCAATTTCTCCCCTTATCATTGCATTTTAACAAACACAATATAAACATAATAACAGATGTAATTTATCAACTACCTACTATAAGCCAGACACTACTGGCTATTTAATGTGTCATTTCTTATCATCACAACATCCTTACAAGATATGCATTTATTGGGACTACTTAAGAAATGAATAAACTGAGTTTCAAAGAGGTTAAATGAATTGCTAAAGGTCCCGTAATCCTATCCTTTTGGATTCAAGTTTTCCCTCTCTTTGTCCAAGTTTGTCAGTGCTTTTGTGGGCAGAGTCTTGGTTCTTCAAAATTCATTTCAGTAGAGTCACACACACTCACACACTAGTAATAAATACTGATTCGTTGACTGAAAGGTAAGCAGCAATAACATATACAGTAAAACATGAGGGAGAATGATGGGGGACATCTACTGATAAATTATTGGTTTCAAATGGCAGTGGCATAGAAGTTATTCAGAAAGCAGTTTTTCAATAAGAGGTGTTTGCCATTGTAGGATGGATCACTTGGTTTTTCCACAAATGTGTGATAAAGGTGAGGTAGAGGATACACTCATAAAAGTGGAAGAACTGGTTTAAAAAGAACAGCCCAGACTCTGAATCTTCATCTCGTGAGTTTGGGGAGGGAGCTGATTCAGTGGGGCACCTCCCCAGTCCACACCAGTGCTGTCTCCTAGGGCTCGGTCCCTGTGGAGGAAGTCTGGAAACCGGCATCGACAAGGAGCATTGCACTGAGTCCACAGCCATGTTGGGGAAGCATATTAGTTTGCCACCTGGGGTTCCTTTTTAAAGAATAAGATAAGTAGGGCATCATTCTGGAACCTAGTTTTTAACAGACATCTTGTTCTTGTAGTGTAACAAAACGCATGATATATTGGTAGAAATTAATTCAAGTAGAACCTAACAACTGAATTCAAATAAACTATGTTTTTCTTCCCTTTGTGTAGAGAAAGGCATTTTTGTAGCACTTCATTAAAAAAAAAAAGCTATGTTAAAAATCTGTTAAATATTTGGAGTGGAGACTTCTCCAAGATCCAGCAAAAATATAACCTCCATGTGAAACCTTCCCTGACCTACTTTCTCTTTGCTATGTTCCTGTGGTACTTCATACACATGTCGACGACTGCACTCTCATGCTGTGTGATAGCTATTTCTCTTTTTCTCATCTCTGGTCTATAGAATGAGCATCTTTATAGACCTGAATCCTGGTCCAGTGCTTGGCACAAAGTATATCATCTTTATATATATTTTTAGTAAGAAAATGGATGAGTGATGGCTAATTTTTCAGTTATATATAGAGAGGGAGTCAAACTTCAGAACATTCAAAAGGAATTAAAAAATAAAACACCCCCAGGGCCCTCTCAGTTCGACCTTGATGGCCAGCCCAAACCAGTGATCTCCCTCCTCCTACTGTTTCCACTCCTCCTCTAAGAACCTGCCACATGACATCAGAAAACCCTGCTTACCATTTTTCCAATCATCATTACGTAAGGGCCCAAGTACTTGTTCACGCCGAAGATGTCTAATAGACGGATGTACCAGTAAATGATGTTCACGCAATAGATGACCCTCCCGTCACTCCTGAAGGGCTGGTCTTGGAGACGAAGGATCATCCCAACAGAGAACAGAAGGATGGCTATGAGGTCCGTGACATTCCAGTACTCCTGCAGCCATACCTTCACTTTCTGCAGTAACTTCCCTGGCTCTGACATCAGAATCTAAAAGGCAGCAAAGAGAGGGGGTTAGTGAGGGTTTCTGTCTATATTCTCAGCCAAGTTGGAAAGTGCTTGGTCTGTTAGTTGACATGGGCCACTTGTTTTGTCTGCCTGTGTCTACTTGAGTACTTGCATGCTGTGAATGTACAACTGAGCAAAACTCGGGCCATCCAGATGCAAACATTCCACAGGCAGATATAAGTAATAAGTTTGATCTTTCAGGTTGCCTTACAATTCTGAGACACAAATTAGGGCTTTCCTATAAAATTATTGATTCCTAATACCCTGTAAATCTCTGCAATCCTCCTCCGTCTTGGTAAACAGCACCACATATTGAGTTACTCAGAACACTAACTTGGGAGGACTCCTTTATTTTTCTCTTTCACAACCAGATCCTCTGCAGCAACGTGTCCTATCCCCTCTATTTCTAAGCACAACCGAATCCACCCAACCACGTCTCACCACCTCCACTGCTGCCACTCTGTTCTAAGCCCCATCACATCTCCCAGGTGAGGGCAACGGACTCTTCACTGCTACCCCTGCTGCCACTGTTGCCCTCCCTGGCCCCATCCATTCTGGGAGCAGCACACAGAGTCCTTAAAATTTAAGCCATGCTCTGGGTGGGGGGGGTGAGTGCACAGTTGTATGTGTAGGTAAAAACTCACCAGGCTGTATGTACCCTTACGAGTTGTGTATTTCCTTACATGTAAATTATAACTTAATTTTAAAAAGAGAGTGACTTGAGAGATACATGAACAAGAACAATAAAAACCAAAGCAAGTTATGGTAATTGAATGCGTCAATCAATCTTCTAATAGCTTTCATTACAAATAGAGAAAGATCCAAACTCCTTATAGTGGCTTCATTTGATGTCCCACCATACTCTCTCCACTCCCCTGCCCCTGGAGTCTGTCTGCTCATAAGCATGACAAATCCATCCTATGCTCAGGACATCTGCACTTGTTCCTCCTGTTGGGCATTTTTTCCTCCCAGGGTTTTACAAGTTTGCCTTCTTCTCCTGCTCAGGGTCTCCATTCACATTTCTCCTTCTTAGGAAGACCTTCCTTGATATCCCATGTGCAGCAGTTTCCACAGCCCAGGTCACTCTCTGATCTGCTTCCCTGTTTTATCTTTGGAAGATTTTTCTCTCTATATGAAATTAACTTCTGTGTGCTTGCATAGTATGTGTCTGTCTATCTATCTATCAATCTATCTATCGATCTCTGCATCTCTCTATCATCTCCCTCCACTAGACTGTAAACTAGGAGGGCAGGCAGGCCCTGTTCCCCAGAGACTGTCACATGATACTCAATAACTATTTGTTGACTGACCAATTGTTGTATAGACACCTCACAGCAATTCTCCAGTCCCTTAAGTGCTGGGTGGGCTCTGACTCATCTCACTCTATGGGTGCCTTTTTGCTCACACACGCTGTGTGAAATGCAGTTACACAGACGGAGTTGCCACCCACTGGGTACTACAGCCTCCCCCAGGACCTGAGGAGCCAGGGAAGCCGGCCCGTGGAGGCTATGCAGCAGGGCTACTTGCATGAATCATTTTCATTTATCCCCAAGACTTTCCTCTCTTGGAGCTGTGACCCACCCCTTTCCCAACTCAGGACCTCTCAACGGAAAGAGAGAAGACTGGGGACAGTTATAACGTGCGGCTATGGATTTGCATGGGCATATCACCCTTTAGGCTTACTTTGGCCTGAAACAATACGGAAGGGAGGTCTTAGTAAGTCCGACTAGGGCTTGGCAGGCTAAGCAAGATATCAGGGGATGCCTGGTAGCCTCTTTCCCTAAGCCAGGGCTCTTTGGCCCTTAGCATGCATTAGCCTCATCTAGAGGGCCAGTAAACCACAGAAGGCTGGGCCCCACCCTCCGAGTTTTTGCTTCAGCTTGCCTGGCGTAAGTTGGCTTGAGGATTTACATTTCTAGTGAATTCCCAGATCACGCTGGTAACCACAGAGTGGGAACCACTGCCCCATCCATCAGGGCTTCCTGCAGCGGCTGGGGCCCTGATGGCTTCTCCCCTGCTAGCTCCATCCCAGCTGTGCAGAAATCTGTGTGCACACGTGGGGGGCGCGCCAAAAACAGAGCCCCGTAGAAGTTCTCTAACCTCTTGCCCACGCGCTCCTAAAACTGTTAAACATGGAGGTTTAAAGTATAACTTTTTCAACAGTGAAAACACGCTTGTGAAATCTCAACACACAAAAAGAGTTCAACGCTAATGGGCTGGAGTGAAAAGCACCCACCCTCCGCCTGTTTCACTTCTCCTGCCCGCTCGAGCGCCTCTTAGGGCCCTGGGCTTGGACAAGCACCCCGGTGTGGAACCTACCGTGGGAGTGAAAAGAACGACCCAGAGAGGGACCAGTCAGGTTTAAGACCCGGTTCCCCTTTCTGGCTGTGGGATACTGAAAAAGGGCTCACCCCCTGAGTCTCACTTCCCGTATGGGCAAGGCCCGGAGGTCATAACAGCCACAGCCTTTACCTCCCAGAGTCATAAAGGGGAGGAGGGCCCAAGTGGGAGAACGTCTCCCAGTGCGTGCTGTAAACTGTTCCGTGCTATTGAGAGATTACTGGGGCTTGTTTGGGTGACTACACGCAGAAGTATGTGGTTCTGGGAATGGGAGGGCAGCATGTGAAACCACAATATCCCTCCTCAGAAGCCTACAAACTTTTCCATGTTTCCAGGATCTTGTGACTGGGATCTCGGGGGCCTGCGTGCTGACGCTGAGGAGGCACGAAGGTGAGACCTACGGCGTCTCCACCCCCTTGGCGGTGGAGCATTTCTTTAATGGGTTCCGGGCCACAGGGTGGGGGTGAGGG
>PVKM010022419.1:0-21859 GCA_004027735.1 Carollia perspicillata
GGAAGGAAGGAAAGGAGAGAGAGGGAGGAAGGAAGGAGAGAGACATCTCATAGGAAAGAAGAGAAGAGTGGCACAGACCCTGAGGGGCAGATGACAGAGCACAGGGAACTCAGGGAGACTGTCTCAAAAACCAGCAAGCTATCTAGGTGGTCTCCATGCAGCCGGACAGAAAGCCAGGGGCTTAAATAATTTATTTTTCTATTTTTAAATCCTCAAATTCTTATCTCAATTAAATTCTAAAATCAATTTAAAATAATACGGCCTTAGTCACTTAGAATTTAACTTCAATAGGTCACATCACTGGGTTTTAGGTTTCATATTGTTTCCCACCTCATGATTTCACCTGATCTATACAAATGAAACACTACTAAATGAAGTCACAGGGATTCATGCATAACCCCGGGATGAGAGGATGCTGGCCTCGAGCAGTACAGCCCTATAGATGTGGCTGGCAGGCTTCCCCTCCCCCCATTTCGTTTATTACATGGAGACCCTGCACTTGTGCAAGGAGCTGCAAGCCTGGCTGAGAGGCTGCAAAGTTGGCAGACGGTTAGAAGACAAACTGCCATGTCGGCAAATGGACAGACAGCAAATTGGAAAGAGCAGGGCACTACGGAGACAAGGGGAATGCCAGACAACTGTAGGGGGCAATTTCATTTGGTTTTAACTAACCATTTGGTAGGCAAATCTAGAAAGCAATTAAAGAGGAAAAAGTTAAACCCAAACCACTGAAAAACAGACATTAGAATAATTTCGAACCCAAATATTTATCAAGGGAGGAGAAACATTTAGAGAGGCTCCGATGAGCTGTGTAAGGCCTTGCTCTAATAAACTAATTGAGATTATGATGTAAACCAAAACAAATACAACTTACAAACCAAGATTGATCACTGTAAATATGAAGAAAGGAATAACCGTCTACTTATCCTGACAAGTGTTAAATTGCTCTTTTTGAAGGAATAAGAACAGAAATGAAGCCACAATCGCAGACATCACCTTTCTGAAACAGTAACTGAGTCTCCTTTAAGAAGAGGACTTTATATGGTCATTGCAACTGTTTATAATGGGAGAAGGAAAAGTTGGACAAAAAAGGCCAAAATGAGTAGGACCTGGCATCCCCCGTAATTGTGGCTCTAAGGAGAGGGATTACAGAACTGCGTGTGGGTAACGTCCAAGTCATTTCTGAATCAGACCCAAATCCTCACGCTGCAATCAGGAAAACACTGTGCGAACCAACGGGCTCCCCAGTCACCCGCCCCCTGCAGGGATGCATGGCCCTTGTTACTGCGCTGCCAGGACCCTCCAATGCTGTTGGCCAAGGGCCAGGAAGAAGCGGTGGAAATGACCTAGGTCAGGAGGGAGCTGTTACTTTGTGTAAATTCTCATCTGCCAGATGAATGTGGAAGAGGGAACTGAAGACAGTCTGTAAAACCTAAAGGGCACGAGCAGGGTAAACATGGAAGTTTTATAGCCAGATGCCATTGAAACCCAGAGAGTGGTGGAGATGCCGCCTTGGGGATTACAGAAGTAAATTTAGGATTAAGTAAAAGTCCCATTTAATCAGTGTATAGTAAACGTTTGTCACTCATGACTTCAAGAATCATTAAAGGCTGAAAATATATAGAACTTCAAAAGGTGGCTTGCATATTATCAAGTCTAACTTCAATTTTACATTTTGAGACTCTATCCCTGTAATGTTGGGACACAGACCATATTCTTAAACATTTGAGTTTAAGGATCAACCTTGCTTGACATGCCCCTTGACTTCCGCTGCATTAAGGCCACTGAAAGTGGATGGTCAGAACTCACACCGAACTCTGCATTTCTCAGATTCCCCTTATGAGGAGAAATTGGCCAAAGACATGTCGGTATCCGGAATAGAACCTTTCAATAATCCGATGGACTCAAGTTTGGTGCTGATGTCTCACATAAAACCTAGAATACAGTACACTTCTACAACTTCATTATGTTTTTCTGCACTTCCTTTGTGTGTGAATAGCCTTGAACCCGTCTGCTCAAAGAACAGGAGAGGCTGGGCTTTTATACTACCCATCCCCCAATTCACTTAAAAAAAACTATGCCCAAGTTTGGGGCTTAATGTTTACCCACTTAAAAGTGGCATGTTTAATGTTTTATCTATCTGAAGTCTTTGTTGCAATTCAGTTGATTTAACTATACCAATGACAAATGGCAGTTTTCAGAACAGTTTTATGGGATATTATTAGTCTTCTTCTTTATAGCTATTCATCTAATGAAGCATATATCTCATAGTGTCATGAAGCCATATACAATATAATATATAAAATATAAACCATATAATACACTACATACATACATTTTCAGTCATAGTGCTTTGGGAAATTGTCACATGTCTTTTTGAAGTCGAGATCCACAGTGTTGGCCTGCACTCAGCTCCTCCATCAAGTAGATGGTGATGTCAGTTTGGCTTTACTGTCCTTGGATGAATGCTTGTTTTCCCCTAGGGATGCCTTTTACTTTCCCGCTGTTCACAACGGTCTGTTTTATAACCTCCTCTGCACTACATAGACAGTCAGAAACTTTGGTTTAGAGACTTGTTACTCAAGTTCATGGGCAAAAGATGCTCAACTCTGTGCTCCACTGCACAGCCAGTCTCCAGGCACAGTCCTCACTTAGCAGATCCTTGCCCAGGGCAGAGCCTTCCCTCGCCTTCCCTTCCTTCTTCTCACTGCCTTCCCTTCATATTGTGTGTGAAGGGCTTGCTATCTTCCAGGCGGTAAGGGAGATACGAAGAATGGCATCCAGTTCTGAGTTGCAATGTTGAGAGTAATGAGACTATTTGAATAATCCTTTATATTTTTATCCCATTTAATAACTGATAGTATGTTTTAAAAATTATTTAAGATACACTTATGTAATGCTCACTATTTTAAGGACTATGAATCATTAATCCATATAATTCGTATAAAGTAGAAACTATTATTATCCCCATTTTACAGATGAGAAAACTTAGGCACTAAGTTGGTAACAGATGGAGCCTGGATTCAAACCCAAGCAGTCTGACTCCAAAGTCTGTGGTTTTAGCCACTCCCACGCTGCTACAGAAGTAACAGGGCAAATGTCCACAGTGGCTAATCATCTGATGCCCCTTTCAACAGAGGAAGCAGTATAAAAAAAAAAGACAGGAGAAATGAATACACAACATGCACCAAAAAAAAAGTATGGATGGGCAAAGCCCATCAGATTTTCTCTTATTACAAGGCAATATGAACAAGATAGGACTTCAGGTCCACAACACCTAGAAAGTTCAAAGCCTCTGAGCACTGAGATGCTGCAACAAGGCACTATCATCGCCAAATCAATCCTTCCTAGAAATCTCCCTGCGTATCAACTCACCTGTGCAGAGCCAAAAGCACTTTCCCCTGCTCTGGGCATTACCACTGGCAGCAACCCTAAGCTTCAAGCTGGTCCTCCTCAATTCCTCTCAGAATAGTCTTTCTCCATTTTCACTGATTACATAATGGCTGGTGCGATATGCCACATGTTTGTCCCAAGGTATTTTTACATTCCTTTGTTCTTTCTCCCACCAGGAGCCTAAAGTAGAGTCTTGATCAAACATCCCAAGGCACTGCCATGCTGTGCAGCTGGCCAGGAAAAGCAGGGACCGCTGCTTTGGGCTGAGACTTTGGAAGTTCTAAAAGTACAAGTTAAAACTGAATTGGATTTTCTGATTAAGGAGGCCCAGGACAGTTCTCAACTCATATTACAAAAGACAATATGTGTTTTTAAATACTTTTAATACCAAAGTTCTTTTGGGTAAGGCAGGAAAACCAACAAACAAAAACCCTTCTCATCTGGGTAGAATCTGGAACTTTTCACAGACAGTCTTGTACCTCTTCAAAAGCTGAGTGTACTAAATAGAAGAGGATATCTGGAGCTTCGTGAATAAGTTCTTTCTCCAAGAGGAACACTTAATAGTAAAAGTAAAGATGGATATGGCAGCGTTGAGCATTTAATTGAAGGTCAACACCACCATTCTCCAGACTTCATGTTTGAAACAAGTAAGCACTGGATTGCCTGGGCCATTCTATGACTTGCAGCTGAACACATTTACTATGAATATAGATGGAAAGTCAACTTTGTAGAATAGCACGTGCTGTTTGATAAACAACGCAAAAAACTTCTGTTTCAGTTGGCCATGTAGATGATGCAGAGAATACCTGAGTCTGGTACGCAGAAAAACAGACTCAAATGTGCAATATTCTCTTACACAGAATTAATGAACAACTTTTTCCAAATGGGGATGTTTAAAAACTTTTGCCCCATGAATGAGTTTATGTTGTAGACTTTCCAGCACATTTGAAATTTCAGTGCAAAAATCTCCCTGTCACATCATTATGGTACTCAAAATATTTCCTTAGCTGGAAGTCTTCAAGTGCATAAATTTAATGAGTGTTTACTGGGTGCTAAATTAATGAGTGTTTACTGGGTGCTAAGCTCTGTGTTAGGTGTGGTGAGTCAGAAATGACAAGACAAAATTCTTGCCTGAATAAAATCTAATAGTGGGTATGTAAAATGGAAACCAGTGTACATGAAATTAAAGTGTTGGCAGCCAATTCTGTCTGTAGGGGATGGCAAAGACGTGAGGAGAGGAGAGAGAAAGGGACATCTAGCTGGGGCTGTGAAGTATGTGTAAGAGTTTGGAGGAGAAGCAGGGCAAAAGCCATGGAGACAAATGGAGGTGGAGTCTGTAAAGAGAGGGCATCATCCACAAGCATGGCATGATGTGGCAGGTGGGCGGGGCAGGCACTGACCCCCCTGGGGGCCTCACAGACTGCTTCCAGTTTACCCTGCAGACAGCACAGAACAACAGGTCTTCAAACAGGGACAAGACAGAATCAGAGCTTTGGAGATTATCCATCATTTCAATATTTTATAACATAATACACAATCATGTAAAGATTCAAGCAATGCAGCAATATATAAAAATGAAAAGTATATAAAAATGGAAAGTTTCTTTGCTTTCATACCTAACCTCTCCAGGAGACACTCCTAATAACATTTGGTGTGTATTCTTTGGGATTTTTCTTTTTCTTGATATACTGAGTCATGTCTTTATTTATGTCCCTGTATCTGGCTCTGTCTCCCTCTGTGTGTGTGTGTGTATCTATCTCTCTAATGAAGACAGAACTACAAAGAAGGACAGAGTAACACACAGAGGACACATCCGTACTGTGCTGTTCTACCTGAGTACACTACAGGCATCTTTCCTGGCAGCACATGTAGATTCATCTACAACAAAGCCTAGTGGCCTCTCGTCCGAATCAGCATGCTGTTTTGTAAATAAAGTTTTATTGGAACACAGTGACATCCACTTGTTTATGGACTGTCTATGGCTACTTTCTTGATACAAATGCAAAGTTTAGTAATTATGATAGAGACTGCAGGGGTGCCAAGCCTATAAGACTACCCTCTGACCTTTTACAGACACAGTTTTCTGACTCCTGTTCGGTGCTGTGTATGCACTAGAGTGTGTCCCACCATTTCCGTACCGACAGGCAGGTTACCCACTGCTTTGTCTCAAATAAACCACGGTAAATATTTTGATACGTAAATATTTATCATTTTGAGTATTTCTACAAAAGAGTTTTCTGGGAGTGGACTTGCAGTGTTAACAGGTTAGTTTCTTCATTTCATTTTTTCTTGTTTGGAGAGAATCCTGGTGGCAGTAGGAAGAGTCTAGAGGAAGGAGTCTCAGGGCAAATGGGTCAATTAGGAGTCTCTTCCTAGCATGTGGCCTTCACATAGCAAGGTCCAAAGTAGGAAAGGGAAGAGGTGTTAGAAGTGAGAGACATCCAGGAGGGAACATAGCGGATGCATGTTGGATAAAGTCAAGGTGGAAGGGAGGCGGTGCTACAATGCTCGGAAGTCAAAAGGTCGGGTCACTCATCCGCTGACAAGAAAGGATGAGCAGCAGAGATGTGAACTTAAGGAAGCATATTTTACTAGAATATCACTTTTATGACAAATTAATGTGTAACTCACATGAGTATTTTCATTTAGTTATAAGTCAGTATGACTGTGAACAATGATTTGTACTCTTCACATCACTGAGGTTGATATCAAGAGCCTCCCCCAGGGGTCCCTGGGCAGCCATCCTCACTGCGGTCCTTTCTCTGGTCCCCAGGATGGCGGACAGCACTCCTCAGGCAAACAGCCTTTAGTCCTTAACATCATGATTGTTGAAATGTTTATGTGGGCGCCTAGGTTTCTTCTGAATCACATTTTCATAGGAAGTCACATATTTCCTGTGTATATTTTCACACCGCAAGTTAAACATTTTTTTACATTTTGCTAAAATTATCTCTTTTCCTTTATGACCATTTTTCACAAAGAAATAAATGTTCTATGTCACAGGCATTACTGGTTAAGCCAAGATTACCAGAGGGCCACAGAGTCACAGAAAATATAAACACGGGTGCTCTCCAGGCTCCTCAGCGGGTCATGGAGCTGTTCGGACCTGGGTCTCCACAGGCTGACAGTCATTGAATTCAAGAGTAACAACACCTGGTTCAAATAAAAGCTCCTAAATCTGAAAATGCCATAGGTCAGCTGTACTTCCCAGGCCTTGTGGGACATCCTTTAATATAGAGCTCCTGTGAGTCTGAACCCCAAGTGCTCTACAATCAGGTAACTACTGTAAAAATGGGATAGTATTGTTATATTTGTGATGCTCGTATTTTTTTGTTTGTTTTTTGCAGTTTTTAAGAGAAAAGGAACCCCATAACAGAATTTGAGCAAAGGAAAATTAAGTTTTGCCCTGAAAGAAACAGGCGGACACTGAATTAATCATTATGACCCTTGAGTAGAACAAGTGAAGGAATTACAGAGTGATCTGGAAAGAGAAGAGCAACAGCAACAAAGCTGATACAAAATGTCAGGGTCCCTTCTGGACATGATGTTTATACAACTGTTCCACGTGCTGAAAAGGTCAGCAATCACATCATACACCAAAATTCACACTTTAAAGCAAAGGAGATCTTAGGACTTGAAGGCTAGGAGAACTAGCAACTCCGACCGTGAAGTCAGGAAACAATGTTTGGTGATAAGACAGCAGACATGCCTTTGTCTGAGACTGTGGAGATTGGCCCCAGGCTGCTGCAGATGGGACTGTCACAGCCGGTGGCCAGCCCAGGGGCCACGCAAAGCTGTTCACTGGCAGGATCGCTCAGGTTCTTGTGCTGGGAGAGCAGAGCCAGCGCATCACGGAGCTGCCACTTCACCCGAAAGCAATGGAATTAGAAAAGATATTCAAACACAGGTGTGCAAAATCATCCCGGGCATGTTTGGAAGAGCAAAGTTACTGGTGTCCCAGCCAGAAAGGAAAAGTAAGGCAAGAATGAAACTTACAGTGTGGGAAAAACATAAATCTGAGCAAAGTTTTCGGTCCCTACATCTATCCACAAGCAATTCCCACAGGGTCTAAAGATTTCAATACATTGAAATAATCAGATAAAGAAAAAAAGGAGACATCAAACTCTAAAAATGTTTAGCCATAACAACCCTCCCACTCTCTCTTACAGCATGTGTCTTCTCAGCTGGCATTTGTGGTCATGCCCCGCCATCCGTGATTTTCTTCTGCTGCATTCACTGTGTCCCCTCTTTACCCCATCCCTTTCCAAATCCAGTAAAGTGTTAGGCACAATAATAACTATATAATTTTACCCTATTCTAACTACGCAGTCTTTATTTCAGTGTTTCCCCAGAAAAAGAATCACCTTCAAATAACCAACTTGATGGAGTGTGATGGTTCCAAAGCTAATCTTGAGGTATGCTTTATGACGAAATATGTCTACTGCCAAACAAACTGGAAAAATGGGGTATATGTTACCACTATCCTTGTTTCAGAAAGTGGCAATGCACATTAGCAATGCAAAGGCTCTGGGAAAATTTGCAGTGAAGAGATCAACCTGGCCCCATTTAGCCCAGTCTCTCCTGTGTTGAACAGAAATACTTTTCTGTTGTAGTCATGCCCAGGGACACACTCTGAGATATGGACTTTAAAACATTTCTACTGGAAGTGTGGCCCCTGGGCCAGCACCCCTGACATCTCCAGGGAAATTGATAGGAATGCAGAACCTCAGACCCCACCACAGCTTTGCTCAACCAGAGTCTGCACTTTAAATTCACACACACATCAGTGTTCACAGAACACACCTGAGGAAATTCCTGTCCAGAGCTGGGCAGAGCTTCAGCTTTGGAACCAGAGAGACCAGCTAACTCCATGAATCATAAAGTATGTTCTCCTGCAGAAGGGGTATATTTGCATGGTCATTGTGAGGATGAGATAAGAGACATAAATCACCTGGCATTCTATTAATTCCACATTATGATTATTACTCATTCTTTACATATACTTCATTCATTATATAATATATACTTATAGCTATTTATCTCGAATGATCACCACACTTGCTTTCTTAATAGTTCTGATTCCAGAAGGTTTGTATAATTAATGTTTGTTGCAATAAAAGAGTTGTCCCGTAACCCTGAAAGGCCCCTTACAGTACTTCCAAGGAGTGGTTTTTACTTGAGGGACCTAGACTCTCAGAAAACAGGACGTGGGTCTGAGGTGGGTCTGAGGCAGTCGGTTCTCTCTTCTGACTGCTCCCCACTCTCCTCGGCAGGGGATGTGGAGAACACACAACTGTTTGCAATGCTTGGATTCCTCAGGACCAGGCAGTGTATGTCATTAAATCAATACCTTCATATTTAATTAGCAATTCAACTTTAATTTATCTTAGGCATGTATAAACAATATGCATTTTATAAAAATCCACACAAGCCTTATTTTCATATTGCATGTAGCAGACATCTACTGAGCTATTAAATCAGGAAGAAAAATATACAAAAGTCAGTTGGGAAAGAGGTGAGACTAAATATAAAAATTTTGACTAGCAAGTAAAAATTCTTTCTGTCCATGTTTTCTACTTTTGCCACATCATCTAATTTCTATACTATAAACTCCATTTGTATTTTGTACCAGTGCATGCTTTAAATGGCCAAAACTGCCTTCCTTAGGCTTATAAAGTCCTAGAAATTGTTTCACTCTCTATATTATATTTATGTATTCTATATTATATAACATATACACATATTGTATGTTTTTAAATGCTTAGAAGGTCCTTTCCCAATTACATCTCTTTAAATCCTACAGCGTCTCCCTAGAGGTAGAGGAGACCGTGGTACTTTTTCAATAAGGCATTTCCAAGGCCTGGCAGTGGTAAGGGCCTTGGCAAGGTATGCCTGTGTTTAACAGGCAAATCCAGGATCAGAACTCACGGTTTGTGTGTGTTTTGTTGTTGTTTGTATTCCATTCCTTTGCTAAACCTACTGTTGCATCGGTAAGTCTTCTAGAAGTGTGGTTCCAAAGTGTGAAAGTCTGAATGTTCTAGGACTTTAGCTAGTTGGAAGCTTGACTGCCTTTCTTGTGTAGAAACTTTTTCCTTCTTTCCTGGCCAGGATGGTGTGTGAGTTCCTGAGCATGAGAGTTTGGTGTCCTCCACACTGATGCCCTCATCCCACATCACACAGAAGGGGCTCCCTGAGAAAAAGGGCCAGTATGTGATGAATTCTTCATGGCTCCTATGGATGCTGAACAATGTAAAGTAAAAGCAAAATGACATGAAGAGGCTACTGCATCCTGAAGCTGAATAGGATAATATGAGGTCAGTCCAGAAAGTATCCAGCCACATACTATGAAAAATAGAGACATTTATTGAAGAAGATACCAGATACAAGAAACAGTGTATATATGACAATGATGCCTCTTTCCTCTTAAAAGTAGGCACCTTGGGACCTCACACAATTCTCCCAATCACCAACAGCTGCCCCTAGTATTTTCCCACATCTGATCGATGGTCTGAAATCTCTTCCCTTTCAAAGGTGATTTTAGACTTAGGTAAAGTCAGAAGTCACAGGGCACCAAATATGGCCTGTAGAGGGGCCAAACCACCTGGGCAATTTGATGTTTCACCAGAAAACTGCAGGAGAGGTGCACTGTTGTAATGAATGCATGAGCAGGCGCACTGTTGTAACGAAGCTGCCAATCACCAGTTCCCAATAGCTGTGGCTTTCTGAATCATCCCAATACTTTCTGCAGAAGAATGTTCAAGCTTAACACAAAATTTGCAGCAGATTTGTTGCTCTACTGTCTCAGTCATTTTTAATGTGACAGCCACACAGTACACATGCTCACTCAAGGGCGTCTACTGTCTCACTGACTGGTAAGTTGTCATTGTTCACGCATGAGCATTCCAGGCCACTCTCCTTGGTTGCCAGGCTACATCGATGTTGTGCAAACCATTCTTGTTATATTAAACAATGGCTGGGCTTTTTCTGGACCGACCTCATATTTTAAACTTTCCTTGCCACATTGGTGCTTTCTAGTTATTTACCATGCTTAAAGGACTCGTGTTACTCAGCTGCTTCAACAAGCCTTGGTGAGATTGTGCGCTGTCATGAGTCTGCCGTTTTCTCTCGTTATGTTTCCCCTTATGACATTGCATCCACTTACAGTAATCCCGCATTTGATGACAAGCTCTCAGAATTTTAGGTACTTATACATACCACCTCTTCTTACTGATCCCTCCCATGTCTAGCATTTTTTAGTTCAGAAAAGATCCACTTATTTTATTAAGTTTATTTTATTTCCAGGTTAGTTTTTGCCCCCGGTTTGATTATATAAATGACGCTTACCTACTGCTTGATCACTTTTCTAACATATTCCAATCATTCTTATATCAAATAAAAATAGAAGAAAGTCAGAAATTGGGCTCTTCCAGTAGAAAATCACTTTCTCTGTAGGAAAGAAGATATAAATTTTCAGGACCAATCTGACATCAGCACATCAACAGATTCAATGGCTGGTCTTTTGACCCAAAACTTTTCAGTTTATTTCTGTCAAATGTCACAGACTGTCAAAATGAAGTCAGCATAGTTTTCTACTGTCGGTTGCCACAAACAATTAGCATTACAAACATCATAAGTAGACTATAATAAAGCATTAACCAGATCTGACCCTGAACAGCACTTGTTGCCATAGTGATGAGGACTTAAACAGCCAGCCAAGACCAGGGTCAAGGGCAAAGAGGCCCTGCTTCCAGGAGGGTGATGCAGAGCAGCAATGAGGGAGAGCCAGAACCCAGGCTCTGTGAATAGAAGGAGATGGGCAGAGAGGTTTGCTGACTTCCCAGGGGGAGATCAGTACTACCCTGGGGAAGCCAGCAGCAGAAGGCAGCATCACCAGTACCTTCTGGAAACTCTCACGGGTCAAGTCTTCTCATCTGTAAAATGAGGGAATGAAAAGATGATCTACAGATGTCTTTCACTTCCAGACTATTCTAAGTCTATGATTCCAAATGGGCCTAGGAATGTTTTTCTGGAATATTCTGAGTTGTAGAGTATGAGAAACAGTAGAGAAGACCTTCCAGAGTCCTGTAACTTCACCTCAGTGGTAGCCACTCAGCTAAGTTCCTTTACATGGTCACAACTGTTACCCAACAATAGGCCATTTCATGCTCCTTGGGCAAGACTGTTTTAAACAGTATTGTGTGGAATACATCTTTACCTGTTTAAACCTGTCAACAAGAGAGAAATCTAATGAGAAATGGCTAGAAAGTAGCCTCTTTTTTGCCAAATGTATTCTCATTGAGTTTGTGTAGCCCAATTTATCAGCGCCTCATGCAGAGAATGGACGTGGGGTGCAAGAGGGGGGCCCCCACAGTGCACGGAAACCCCTTCGGACTGAACTCCCAGTCCACATGGCCACCTTCCCACACCTGGTCTCACACCTAACACCCATCTGGGCCTCTGGTCTGCTCCGTGGAATGTGTGAGAAAGCAGCTTCCTTGGAAACACACACCATGTCCACCCACCACGCAGCTGCTGTGCCAATTCCATTCTCTCACACTAATGGCAGAAGATGATTCCTTCACACGCAAAGGATAATACTTTCGACTCAGCATCAGTTTTGCCCTCTTTTGCCAAACTTATCAACGTGCTATACCTCCAAAGGCTCTATTATTATCCTTCTTGAAGAGTTAGACCACACAACACAGAAGTCAGTATCGTGTGGAGGCTGTGTGGCACCACCAGTCCCTGAGGCCTGCATCGTGGGGGAGGGGCAGTGGCCCGGGACACCTGGCCCCCTCACCCCTTGGACCTAATGAGACAAAGGCTCACTGAGGACTAAGGTCTTAGGTTGTGTTTCTTTTCTATGCCTAGTGCCGAAACATAAAAATAATGTCTTTTTCTTAATGTTGAAGGAATTCATGGCAGCACTAGTTTGGGAGGACCCAGTCTCCAGACCACAGAGGGGAATATTTACCACCTTCCATTTGCTGGCATACTGGTGCTTTCAAAGCTCTCCCACATGTCCCCGAGCATTAGAGATCACTCTGGGCTGAATGGAGCAGGGCAGAGGCCTCTCTGTTTGCCTAAACTAAATTGCTAGTTAGTTATCTGAGTTGAGAGTGGACTCATGCCTCTGGAACCACTCAATTTTATCATCTGTAAAATGGTGATAATGTGTCACAGAATAGCTATGAGATTTCAATGATATTGTTTTCTCGTGATACACTGAGCAGTCCAAAGAGCTATCTGAATCTTAGGCATTCTTTTGTATGCCTCAACCAATGGCAGTTAGCACAATGGCCGCTGAAAAGATGGTAAAGTTAGTGAGAATGGGTCATGGTTTTCATTGGCTGACTCCCCATACTAAGGCCATTGCTTTTGTTTCAGGTAAAGGCAGTGGTTACTTTTGTTTGTTTGCATGTTTTCTTTGTTACCTATGCTAATGCTGTATATGCACCTTGTTCTTGCAGAAAAGTACAAAAGTAAAGGGTGAAAGGGGAACAGCTTTCCCCATGGGCTCCATTTGCACCATTTTAACAGGTCTTCTTAAAACCCTGTATTTGTTAATGCTCTTAAAATTCAAAATAGAGCTAAAAATGCCATATATTTTATAAGGATTTTATAATAATGACTATAAAAGGAAAATTATCTTTTCTATTGTTAGCTAGTATTTTATAACAACAGGCAACTTCATTTTTGATGCTTTTTCCACTTGTGATTCCCCATGGCTTTTAAATCATACTTGGTTCCAGCCATTTCTATCATGACTTGCCGCTGAGTTTCTTTCTAAAATGTAATATCTCATAGTTTAATTTAATTTTGCTTTATTTGTGATCACTCCTCCTACTTGCCAAGGATATAATTAGCTCTAATCTCATATTTTGAGGTTATGATTCCCTTCGGATTTTGGTTCCATCTTCAGATTTAATGAGTTTGCTTCTTATTCCCTCATTTCTGACACCAGGAAAACTGCAGAAAGATTAAAGGGGCAAAGTAAATGCCAATAGTGGAAAACGTATTGTATTTATCTTCAATGATAAACACAGGCCCCAAATCTTACATATTAATTAGTATGAACATACTATAAGTAAATGCCTCTGTGACACTTTATTCATCCATCAGTTGACCTTTACTAAGCACCAGTGTGCCCCATGTTTTGTTACGTGCAATGAGGGGTTTTAAAAAGGGCCCATGGATTCTGTTCTCAAGAATCTTACAATTTATTGAGAGGTGACTTCGTTCCTCGAAGACAGTACAAAAGAGAGATGTGCTTTCACGGTACAAGAAAAAAAAAAAACTTGGAAACTGTAGATGACGTCTATTACTCACACAGTTAGTTCTTCTGGGGAGAAATGTGAGTCATAAACTTTCTTCAGGGATGTGACAGTTTAACTACGATTTAAGGAGATGGAAAGGGTTGGATTTCTGCTTCTGGTCATGATGGAGTCACAGGAACTGAATTTGTTCTCCTGTCTTGACTACAAAACTGGACACAATATATGGAACGATGATGACACTGAAAGACAGGCAGTGCAGGGGTCCCTAAAAGAAGACAAACAAAGGCTGTAGCCCTGTGACTGTCCTCCTTACCTGCCTGAAGACAGCCCAGGCTTCAGTGCCCTGGAGCGACCCCCAGACAGAGCCTAGGGCTCCCCTGAGCTGATGAGCATAAGTTGGGAGTCCCCTGGAGACCCAGTGACAAGAGCTGGCGGCACAGTGAGGAGAGAGCTGAGAAGAGCATGTCCAGAGACCTACCCCATGTGTCCCTCACACGTGTGAGGGAATCCTGGAGCCTGGAAGGCCCACCCTGCACAGGCAGGGAGGCAAAGCGGTCTACCCAGCACAGGCTCTGGAGTGTCCTGCCTCCTCAGTCCAGGCAGAAGGGCCTCCTGCCGCACTTGGATGTGCTACTCAGTGCCTGGCCCGCACTGCCTTGGAGGGGAGGCTCTTGGTCCTTCCTGACAAAGCCTAAAAGCAAACCTCAAAAAGACTGAAATGTTCAAACTTAAGTGCCTCCCACAGCAAACATAAACCATTTTGGAGGACTACCAAAGTACCAGTATCCAACGATGTAAATTCATAGATTAAAAGTCCTCAGACATGCAGACAATCAAGAACATACCATGCACAGTGAGGAGAGAATCTATGGAAATGCACCAGCCAGGACCTAGATGACATTGTGCACACACAAGGACAGTGAATGAGACTGCATGTGCAAGCATGCACGTTCAGGGAGGTGAGGGAAAACATGAATGTGATCAGAGAATCATAGAAAATAAAAAGCAAACTTCTGGAGATAAAATTATAATGTCTTAGATGAAAAACAGACAAATAAAAGAAAGGAATGAATTGTCGTTGAGCAGTGGAACATCAGACGGCCAAATGAATGGGGATTTGGGATCTCAAGTTTCATGAGAGGAAGGGGAGAGGCAGGGAGAGAGAAACAGATTAAATATTAAAAAAAACTACTGACTGGAAAAATTTCAAACCTGACGAAAACTCTAAGCCCATAGATTCAAGAATCTCAACAAATTCCAAGAAAACAACAATAAGGAACATCATAATAAACTTGCTTAAAATCAGTGATGAAGAGAACATCTTAACAGCACCCAGAGAACAAGCACAAATTACACAGAAGAGCAAAAGTACAAATGATTCCGGTCAGAGACAATGCAGCTCACAAGTACACAGGACAATCTATGAGCCCAGAAACCAGTCAGAGCAATGCCTCACTGAGAGGACAGCAAAATGAAGACAGAGGGGCTAATGTAAGACGAGGTGTGCAGGTAGGAAGAGGAACCATGACCTTGGGAGCAGACAGGCCCAGGGAGGCATGCAGAGCCGTAATGAATGGCAGGTTGGGCACTGAGGGGAAAGAGGTGAGCAGCAGATCCAGGGCCCTTTGTCTTTCAAGCTACAATAAAGAAACTGTTTTTTTTTTTCAAGCAAAGTGGGGCTTTCAGTGAAAAACTTTAAATGGGATGATGTGATGCACAGTATTTTAGAAACTTTGTTCAGAATTGGTGAGGCAAAATTTGGAGAAATTATCTACATATATGTAACACATATAACAATTATATGTTATATAACAATATCATTGTATAGGCCATATATAATTGTTCTAAATGTAAGTATGAAATATAAATAAATATACCAATAGACATTAAAAGACACATCTGAGAAGCTGGTTATACATTATTTACCTACACCTATCGAGGTGCTTTAAAAACTATGACCTTACTTTTTTGACGAATGAAGTACTCACAATTGTGTTACACTAGAAGGATCACACTCACTTCCCCGGTTACTTCTGGTCTGTGTAACTGGCCAAGTGTGGCATGACTGCACCCATGTTTTTTGTTTGTTCAAAATCTCTTAATTTTATAGTTTATTTCAAAACAAATTTAAAATAACAATGTGATCCTTTTTGCTAATTTTAGACATAGACTGAAGAACAAATTTAGATAACCAAAAAGACACGTCAGTGGCATTTCATCTTGAATGATAAAAAAGGCTTCTGTTTTGTGGTTACATGGCAAGGACTTACTGGACATGCCAAAAAACCTGTTATTGCCTTTGCTGGCAGCTTCTTACTTAGAGTAGAAATGATATCCACATTCATCCTCACTTCCTCTTTGATAACTCAATATAAAATGAAATCCTAGGTATTAATAAAATTAAACATACATCAAACAAAGAGCATGTTCCAAAATAACATATTTTACTGAGTTAAAATTCAGTCAAACTGTATATGCATATATTTAAAAATGAGTTTCCCCTTTGCTAAAGCCAACAAATACTTCAGCTAAACACCAAGTTTGGAAGAAAATGTCTCAGTGCTGGCTGTCCCTCCACTTCTGCTTTTACAGTTTAGGTGTGGAGCCATTTAATAAACCTCAGTGCAAACACTGTGAAAGCCTGCACATGTGAGCGTCCAGTGCCTGATCAGAAGACAGACTGCAATGATGACTCCCCGGAGGCATGAGAATTAGGGTTGCCTTCTTCTGTGCAAACTCTACGCCAGGACTATTTACCAGAAAAGTTGTCCATTTGTGAAATTCACCAATAATGGCAATAATGTACAAAAAAAAAAACAAAACCACCAACAGGAGGCACTACAAAATAGAGTTTTCTTAAGACAAAAATCATAGAACCATTAAAAAAAAGTGTTCCTTTGAATCAGTTATGTTCAGAAACTTTTTAATAGATGACCTAATTTTAAAAAAAGCAATTTTAACCATTTATGTTACCTCAAAATGTATGAAGCATGAAGACAACCCCTAAAAAAAGATGTATGAATTAGGAATAATTTCCATATGTTTTTATATATTCATGTTGCAATAAGCAATTGCCCACCATTTTCACGTAAATGCACTGCTGCTCCTACAATCGATCTGGCTACAGTCATCACACAGCTCCTTGTTTGCTGGTAGGGGCAGGACCTCCTGAAGCATCACAGCACTATTACAAAGACCTGCTATGTTGTAGGAAAATCACTATGCCCTGTGAGGAGTATGCCTCCTATCTACCACTGAGGACTCACTTATTTAAAGACTAGATATAAAAGGCTCCCTTCTTACTATACTGAAATATGTATTTAAAGTGCCCTGAGCTACAATCCTTATATTGTATTAAGTCAACATGAGCTTCCCTTTTTCCTTCCCCCCTTCCTGGGGTCTTAAATCTGGATATCTGACTCTTTTTATTAAAAAATCTAGATAATGTATGAATGTTTTGTATTTATCTTCAGATGTTTTTGTGATGTAGTTAGAGCCTATGTTTATGCTGGTGACGGGCAAGAGGAAAGAGTCATCTGAGGTATATAATTCTGGACTCTAATGGCCAATGAGGCCAGACAGTTTCGGGGATCTAGGTTCAGTCTAGGGATTTGAGTAAGAGACTCAGTGTCATAGACCAATGTCAATAGCTGATATTTATGCAACAAATTGCTAAAATCTAGCACTATCTTGTTGGGCAGCACTGGGCATTACTTAATTCAACAAATTAATTTGGATTCCATAGCAACACATAAGACATTTGCAAATAACTGCTTCTGACCTAGAGTCACTCAGGAAGAGTGAGTTGCATTTAAACATCTTCATGTCACCAGGAATAAATGCTTAAATTGCTATTGTTTTTACTAAATTACCTGCTTCTTTTTGTCTAGTTCATGAGATGGGCAAACAGA
Source organism: Carollia perspicillata (assembly GCA_004027735.1). Taxonomy (NCBI): domain Eukaryota; kingdom Metazoa; phylum Chordata; class Mammalia; order Chiroptera; family Phyllostomidae; genus Carollia; species Carollia perspicillata. The sequence continues at coordinate 17,582 of PVKM010022419.1, forward strand.
ATGCATTAACATTCAACATCCACTTACAAAACATTTATTGAGCTTTAAAGTAAGAAAAGCACAGGATTAAGTGGATTGCTTGTATTGAACTTCTACCTTATACAGCCATTCTAAGTACATAAAAAATACTTTCACATTTACCATTCAGATCCCTAGTAAGGATGCCCTCCTTAAAAATAGTTGTATATACTAAATAGAGATGCGTTAATACATATTTATTAACTAGACAGCATAAGAGGAGAAATGTGAATAGCTGATCTTCCAGTATCTTACTTCTTGAATTAATAGCTACATGAAGTTCAAGATAAACATTAATCAGAAACATGAATGAGGAAATTAATTAAAATTTCAACTATGTGAGGGGGACCCCACAAAAATCAGAATTATCTTGTGGAGGGAAGGCCCCTTGTAGTTGGTACAGGCTTCCCCTGCCCCCAGATGAGTGTTCTCAGAACACATCTGTATCAGTGTACCAGGTGGCATTGTTGTGAGAGGCTACATTTGACTTCAGTAATTTGTTTTCAAAGATTTTTTCAAATCTTTGCCTATTTCATGATGGGTGATTTACGAGCACACCTGCCCATACCACACTGAGTGGTCAGCAGTTTCTGATCAAGAATGGCATGATCCCTATGCTCCACCCTCCACATTCATCTGATCTTGCTCCAAGCAACTTTTTTGTTTAGCTGGATGAAAGAGTCCTCAAGGGGAAACATTCTGTTAATGTGGAAGAGGTAAAACAACAAATGTCAGAAGGACTAAAAGACATCAAAATCAATGAGTTCAAAAACTGTTTTGAGCACTGGATTTTTACATTCTTGATGGTGTACTGCATCAAATGGAGAGTGCTTTGAAGATGACTGAACTTTAAACATGTAAGAATAAGCACACAGATGGCAAGATGTCAGAGAAATGAGTGGAAGCCACACTAAGCCTCCTCCCAGGACCAATCTGGAATTACAATTTTATTATATTGTGGAGAAATTCAAAGTTCAGAACAAACAACTGAACTCTAGTGAGAGAGAAGCCTTATAACCTCAGACAGAAGAGCCAGCTTCAACACAACCTGTCTGTGCCTTCACAACATATACAAGATGTGGTGGGCAGAGTGACCCTCAGTCAACCAGCTGGAGGGAAGGACCTACCAAAGAATGACCACCACCAACAATAAAAACCCAAATACATCCAGAGAGCCAACATAAATGGCATCCCAAAAGCAGCAAGTTCATGGATCAAGGAGACAGCACCACTGAATCTCACTGGTCTCCTACCATATAGTTTGTAGTTCATACCACAAGCTCAGGGAGTCAGAGCAGATCAATTTAAGTAGAAGAGGCTAACAAGACGATTCTCACAAACAAAGGGAAGACAAAGAAACAAACCTGAAATGATAGGAAAGGAGGAATACTCAGAAAGAATGCTAAATGAAACAGAGTTAAGTCAACTATCAGATATTGAGTTCAAAGCAATGGTTATAAGGAATCTCAATGAGCTCACTGAGAATTACCAAAAACTGGAGGAAACTACAATGAACTCACTGAAAACTATAGCAACATGAGAAAGGAGATAGAAACTATCAACAAGGGACAAGAGGAAATGAAGAAACCAATTTCTGAATTGAAGAACAAAGTAAAAGGAATCAAAAGCAGGCTCAATGAAAGCAGAGGACTGAATCAGCAAGTTGGAGGACAAGATAGGAAAAAACACCCAGGAAGAGCAAGAAAAGGAAAAGAGGCTCAGAAAGAATGAAGAGATGGTAAGGGAAATGCAGGACAACATGAAATGTAATAATATCCATATAATAGGGATATCAGAAGGAGAAGAAGAGCAAGGGATAGAAAACCTATCTGAAAAAGTAATGATGGAAAACTTCCCTAATTTGATAAAAGTCACACAAATCTAGGAAACACAGAGAGTCTCAATCAAGAGGAACCCAAAGAGGCCCAGTTCAAGACACATCATAATTAAGATGGCAAAATTCTGAGACAAAGAGAGAATCTTAAAGGCAGCAAGGAAGAAACAGGAAGTAAGATACAAGGGAGCCCCAATAAGGCTAGCCGCTGACTTCTCAATGGAAAGGCTCCAAGCCAGAAGAGAATGGCAAGAAATATTCCAAGTAATGAGAACCAGAGACCTGCAACCAAGGCTACATTACCCAGCAAGGCTCTCAATTAAGATGGGAGGCCAATTAAGGAGGTTCCCAAACAAAAGAAATCTAAAAGAATACACCTCCACCAAACCAGCTCTGCAACAGATGCTAAAGGGACTGCTTTAAGAAAAGGAAGGAAAAGAGTGAGAGAGAGAGGAACACAGGTACAAAAAATGACAATGAATAAGTACCTATCAATAATAACTTTAAATGTAAATGGTTAAATGCTCCAGTCAAAAGACAAAGAGTAGCTGAATGGATGAGAAATCATGACCCACACATATGCTGCCTACAAGAAACCCACCTCAGAACAAAAGACCTACACAGACTGAAAGTGAAGGGCTGTTAAAAAATATTCCAAACAAATGGTCAGGAAAATAAAGCCAGGGTAGCAATACTCATATCAGACAAAATAGACTTAAAAGGGTCATAAAAAGAGACCTGGAAGGTCACCTCATAATACTCAAAGGAAGAATCCATCAAGAAGACATAAACATTATAAACATATATGCACCCAACATAGGAGCACCCAAATACATGAGGAAAATCTTGGAGAACTTCAAGAAAAATATTCATGGCATCACAATTATAGTTGGGGATTTTAACACTCACTGTTGAAAAAGGATAGATCTGCTAAGCAAAATATCGACAAAGATATGGCACCGTTGAACAACATTCTAGATCAAATGAACTTAACTGATATATAGATAGCCTTTCATCCAAAAGAAGCAAAATACACATTCTTTCCAGATGCACGTGGAACATTTTCAAAGACAGACCACATGATAGAACACAAAACAAGCCTCAACAAATTCAAGAGCATTGAAATCATATTAAGCATTTTCTCAGATAAGGACCTGAAACTAGAAACCAACTCCAAGGAAAAAACTCAAAAACACTCAACCTCAGGCAGATTGAATAGCATGCTATTAAACAATGAATGGGTTAAGAATGAGATCAAGGAAGAAATCAAAAGTTTCTGGAAACAAATGAAAACGAACACATAACAGTCCAAAACTTATGGGACACAGTGAAGGCAGTCCTGAGAGGGAAGTTCATAATGATACAGGACTACCTAAAAAGATAGAAACATTTCAAATAAACAACCTAACCATACACCTACAAGAACTGGAGGAACAACAAGAATGACAGCCCAGAGCAAGTAGAAGGAATGAAATAACCAAGATCAGAATAGAATTAAATGACATAGAGACTAAAAGCACAATTCTAAGGATCAATAAATCCAGGAGTTGATTCTTTGAAAAGATAAACAAAGTTGATAAGCCTTTAAGCAGACTCATCAAGAAAAAGAGAGGATCCAAATAAACACAATCAGAAATGAAAGAGGAGACATTACAGCTCATACCACAGAAATACAAAGACTGTGAAAAATTGCTATGAAGAACTATATGCCAAAGAATTTGAAAACCTAGGTGAAATGGACAAAGTTCTAGAAAAATATAATCTTCCAAAACTGAAGAAACAGAAAGCCTGAACAAACCAATAACAACTGACAAAATTGAAGCACTAATCAAAAAATTCCTGCCACACAAAAGCCATGGATCAGTTTCACAGGAGAATTTTATAAAACATTTAAGGAAGAGTTAATCCTTATCCTTCACAGACTATTCCAAAAAACCCCAAGAATAAGGAAGACTCCCAAACTCTTTTTATGAAGCCAGCATCATCCTAATCCCAAAACCAGATAAAAACATAACAAAGAAAGGAAACTATAAGCCAATATTACTGATGAACATAAATGCTAAAATCCTCAACAAAATATTGGCAAACCGCATCCAGCAATATGTTAAAAAGATCATATACAATGATCAAGTGGGATTCATACCAGGGATGCAAGGATGGTACAATATTCACAAATCAATAAACATCATGAATCACATAAACAAAAGCAAAGACAAAAGTCACATGGTCATATCAAAAGATGTGGAAAAAGCATTTGATAAGCTACAGCACCCATTTATGATAAAAATACTCTGCAAAGTGGGAATAGAGGGAGCATTTTTCAACATAATAAAGGCCATATATGAAAGACCTGCAGCCAACATCATATTCAATAGGCAAAATCTAAAAACTTTCCCACTAATGTCAGGAACAAGACAAGAATGTTC